>VWZE01000519.1:22447-36043 GCA_013396675.1 Eubucco bourcierii | reverse complement strand
CACAACCTCCCTGGGCAATCTGTGCCAGTCTCTCACCACCCTCACTGTAAAGAACTTCCTCCTAACATCCAGTTTCAATCTCCCCTCTGCCACTTCAAACCCATTGCCCCTTGTCCTGGCACTGCAAGCCCTTGTCAATAGTCCCTTGGTGGCCTCCTCTGGACTGGCTCCAACAGTTCCATGTCCTTCCTGTGCTGGGGCCTCCAGAACTGCACACAGGACTCCAGGTGGGGTTTGAGGAGAGCAGAGCAAAGGGGCACAATCCCCTCCCTTGCCCTGCTGCCCACACTGCTCTTGCTGCAGCCCAGCACACAGTTGCTGCCTGGGCTGCACTCACACTGCAGCCTCAGGTTGAGCTTTTCATCACCCCACACCCCCAGGGCCTTTTCCTCAGGGCTCCTCTCAGCCATTCCCCACCCAGCCTGGAGCTGTGCTTGGCATTGTGCCTACCCAGGTGTAGGGTAAGGTCCAAATTGAATATAAGGTCCAAATTGAGTGGCCCAGGACTGGAAAATTACTGCATTCAAGAATAAGGAGGACACAAATCCTGAAAGATAATTTATTGCTTTAAGGTGAATCCTGTAGATTAGGCTTACAGGTTGGACTTGGTGATCCTGTGATCCTGTTTCTTGGAATCTGTGAATGCTGCCCAGTGCTGAGACTCAATATTCACTTCAACATGCACAGAGTTCAAAGTTTTGAGGATCATTAAACACAGCTCAGCCCAGGTATGCAATCTTACCTACAGTCAGGCAGAACTGCAGCACATGGACTGCCCCTTCCTGTTTCAAGAAGTTCATGAACCTAAATAAAAGGTCTTGCTGATCTCTGATCTCCTTGAGCTCCAGTTTCAGCACCTGAGCAGGCAAAAAAAAAAAATAGAAGTTAGCCTACCTTCAAACACTGAGTCAGTAGACAAACAATGCAAAGAGTTGCATCAAAAAAAAAAACAAACCCCAAAACAAAACAAACCACTCACACAACAAGCAGCAGGTAAAGTAAAAAACTTAGTCAAAGCAGGGAAGGAAATAGGAAAATTTCCTTACAGATGGTTTTTTATTTCTTGGCTCTGCAAACTTCTGCAGGAATGGCACCAGTGAAGAAGTAGGTTCAGTTGCTTTCTCAGGCTGCACAAGAAATGATAAGAGGCAACTGGGTAAGAAAGCTTCTGTAGTGGGTGAATAAATTCCTGCTGGTTTAACTTTGCCATTACTCACAGGACTATCATCAATGAAGATCAGCAGCAAATGGTTGACAGTGTCCTGAAGGAAAACACAGGACAGAATTAATCCTAAAGGAGCTTGAGAATCAGATGAAAGGAATTTCACAACTATGCTACACCCAGATTTAAACCTGTGAGGATGTTAACGATTTACAAACCAAAGATTGGCAATAGAACTTTTGAGAACTGACCTTCAACAGCCACAGAATCACAGCAACACCCAGGCTGGCAAAAGCCCCTCAGGATCATCAAGTCCAACCCAGAACCCTACTCTACAAGATTCACCTTAAACAGCCCCAAGCACCACATACAAACCACCTTTAAACACAGCCAGGGTTGGGGACTTCACCACCTCCCTGGGCAGCTCATGCCACTCCCTCACCACTCCAGGAAAAACTTATTCCTAATGTCCAGTCTAACCCTCCCCAGCCTCAGCTTGAGGCCATTCCCCCTTGTTCTGTCTCAAATTCCCTGTGAGCAGAGCCCAGCACCAACCTCTCCACAACCTCCTTTCAGGTAGCTGCAGACAGCAATGAGCTCTGCCCTCAGCCTCCTCTGGTTCACACTAACCTTAAAGCATAGCTCCAAGCACCACATCCAAACCACCCTTAAACACATCCAAGGTTGGTGACTCCACCACCAATTCCTACTACAATTTCTGAAGAGATCTGTAGAGAAACATTCTTTACCCAGTGGAGGAAAGCTTTAGAAAGAATCTGTACTGTTAGTGCAGATCTAAAGGAACTTACAATACTCCCAACACCTAATTACTGCTTGCAATTAGGTGACACCTCCCCATGTCATGTAATTTTGCCTCTTTAAATACATGAAACAAGTAAAATCAGAGGTGACAGTGTCCAATCTTTACAAATAAAGGCCTTCTTATCAGGAGAATTAGGGTGGTGAGACACTGGCACAGGTTGCCCAGGGAGGTTGTGGAGCACAGAAGCACAGAATGTGATCAAAGATCAAAGATCACATTCTGTGCTTCTGTGCTCCACAACCTCCCTGGAGGTGTTCAAGGCCAGGTTGGATGAGGCCTTGAGTGAGCTGTGCTAGTGGGAGGTGTCCCTGCCTATGGCAGGGGGTTGAAAATAGATGATCCTTGAGGTCCCTTCCAACCTTACCATTCTATGACACAAGAACACAGCTGCAAACCAGGCTGGTTTACTTAGCTTGCTGTAAGGAGATAAGCAGTGAGAAGTCAAGGAGCTGAGCCCCTGTTCAGACATAGCAACAGCAATTTGAAGGTGTTTATAGCAGCACAGCTTTGTCTCACATAACTGTGTCCAGCTCTGGCCTCCCCAGTTCAAGAGGGACAGGGATCACAGAATCACAGAACCTTAGAGTTGGAAGGGATCTCCAGAGATCATCCAATCCAACTCTGCCAAAGCAGGATCACCCAGGGGAGTTCACAAAGGAATGCAGCCAGGAGGGTTTGGAAAGGCTCCAGAGAAGGAGACTCCACAACCTCTCTGGGCAGCCTGCTCCAGGGCTCTGCCACCCTCACTCGAAAGAAGTTTCTCCTCCTGTGCAGCTGAAACCTTCTCTCTTCCACTTTGCATCCATTGCTCCTTGGCTCATTGCTGTGCACCACCCACAAGAGCTTGGGATCTATATGAGAGTCCAAGGGAGGGCTACAAGGATGCTGCAGGGACTGGAGCACTGCCTGAGGAGGAGAGGCTGAGAGTCCTGGGGCTGCTTAGGCTGCAGAGGAGAAGGCTGAGAGGGGAGCTGAGCAATGGGAGGGGATTCTGCCCCTTTGCTCTGCTCTCCTCAGACCCCACCTGCAGTCCTGTGTGCAGTTCTGGAACCCTCAGCACAGGAAGGACACGGAAGTGATGGAGCAGGTCCAGAGGAGGCCACAAAAGATGATCAGAGGGCTGCAGCAGCTCTGCTGTGAGGACAGGCTGAGAGAGTTGGGGCTCTGCAGCCTGGAGAAGAGAAGGCTTCGAGGGGACCTGATAGTAGCCTTCCAGGATCTGAAGGGGGCCTACCAAAAGGCTGGGGAGGGACTATTGACAAGGGCTTGCAATGACAGGACAAGGGGAATGGGTTTGAACTGGCAGAGGGGAGATTGAAAGTGGATGTTAGGAGGAAGTTGTTTGCAGTGAGGGTGGTGAGACACTGGCACAGGTTGCCCAGGGAGGTTGTGGCTGCTCCCTCCCTGGAGGTGTTCAAGGCCAGGTTGGATGAGGCCTTAAGTGACCTGTGCTAGTGGGAGGTGTCCCTGCCTATGGCAGGGGTTGGAACTGGATGATCCTTGAAGTCCCTTCCAACCTTACCATTCGGTGATTCTGTGATTCTATGTCTGTCAAGAGCTGAGGGCTGGGAGTCAGGAAGGAAGGGACAGGGACAGGCTCTGCTCACTTGTGCCCTGCCACAGGACAAGGGGTAAGGGATGGAAACTGCAGCACAGGAAGTTCCACCTCAACATGAGCAAGAAATTCTTTAGTGTGAGGATCCCAGAGCCCTGGCATGGCCCCTAACATCCTCTGATCCTTTGAACTGCAGTCCTTAATTAAAAATACATTCCTAAGAGATAATGCCAACACTCCACTTCAGTCAGTTCAGGTAGTTATAATTAGTAATAATAAAAAACTGTAATAATAACCAGTAGTAATAATAATAATAAGTAGTAAAAACAAAAATCAGTCAACAACAACAACAACAACAACAACAACAACAACAACAATAACAATAATAAGAATAAGAATAAGAATAAGAATATAATAATAATAATAATAATAATGAAAATGAAATCGGTAACAGTATTAATGAATAATAATTAATTCTGCAATAATAAGAATAATCAGCAATACCAATATTAATCAGCAATAATAATATTAAACAATAATAATAAATTCTGTAATAATATTAATCAGCAATATTCATAAGAATCAGTAATAATAATATTAATCAATAGTAATAATAAAATCAGCAATAGTAATATCAATCAGCAATAGTAATATCAATCAGCAATAATATTAATCAATAATAATATTAAATTCAGCAATAATAATATTAATCAGCAATAATAATGCTAATCTGCAATAACACTAAAAATCAGCAATAACAATAAAAATCATCAATAACATTAATCATCAATAATAATATTAATCAATAATAAAATCAACTATAAAAACCAGCAATAATAATGTTAATCAGCAATAATACAAATCAGCAATATTAATCAGCAATAATATAAATCAGCAATATTAATCAGCAATAATACTGATCAGCAATAATATTAATCAACAATAATATTAATCAGCAATAATAATATAAACCAGCAATAATATTAATAAGCAATGATATTGATCAGCAATAATGTTAATCAGCAATAATAATATAAATCAGAAATAATATTAACCAGCAATATTAACCAGCAATAATAATGTTAATCAGCAATAATAATAAAATCTGTAACAATAATGTTAATCAGCAATAATACTCTTAATCAGCAATAATAAAAAACAGCAATAATACTACTAATCACCAATAATGCTAAAAATCAGCAATAACATTAATCAGCAATCAGCAATAATAATACTAATCAGCAATAATAATATTAGTCAGCAATAATAATACTAAGCAGCAATAATAATACTAAGCAGCAATAATATTAGTCAGCAATAATAATACTAAGCAGTAATAATAATAATACTAAGCAGCAATAATAATACTAAGCAGCAATAATAATATTAGTCAGCAATAATAATACTAAGCAGCAATAATAATACTAAGCACCAATAATAATATTAAGCAGCAATAATAATACTAAGCACCAATAATAATACTAAGCTGTAATATTAATATTAATCAGCAATAATAATATTAGTCAGCAATAATAATAATAAGCAGCAATAATAATAATAAGCAGCAATAATAATATTAAGCAGCAATAATAATATTAGTCAGCAATAATAATATTAAGCAGTAAGGATAACAGAAACAACAATACTATTACTACTACTCCTCCTCCCAGTAATGATGACGATGATGTTGTAATAGTAATGTTTCAATAATGTACTAATAGCAACAACGATCAGTTCTAATAATAATAAATCCTAATCATAACCAATTGTAATAAGAAATGATTACTACAATCATCAATTATAACAATAAACACCCTCCCCAAAACCAAATAAATAACTAAATCGCCACCAGGTTTCATTTCCTTTCACCCAGTCCAAAGGTGCAAGCAAATCATTTGCTTCACCACACCACACTCGGCAGTATAAAAGCAACACTGAATACATTCAGCTTACTGCTGTGGGACAAGAGCGAGCCTTACAGGATCAGCTAAGAAATCCATGGAGGGAAGGAAAACAGAACCAGGTAGNTCAAAAGATGAAACTAATCAGAATTCAAATGAAATGAGAGTAGTTTTGGAAGCAAAGTTTCCAAGGCCTTTATATTTTACTGGGAAGCATTTTGTTAGCGTGACGTAATTAGGAGTTGATCCTTTAGCACGGAATAATTAAGCTTTAATTACTGAAAGACGGTAAAGAAAAAAATTAATTACCAGCCCATTATTAAATAGATTTAAATAGTTACATCTGGATTGCTTCTCCTTTCATTTGCTTTCATCTTAATGAAATAAATCATTCCTTGAATTCATTTATTTAATCATGCCTATTTACTAAATGCATTGCTAATTAATAATTAATATTTAATAACCCATCTGTAATAACTACTATTTAATAACTAATGTGTAATAACTACTATTCAATAAATACTATTTGATAACTATTATTTAATAACTAATAGTTAATAGTTAATATGTAATAACTAATAAATTCGATGAGTATTAGTTAATAACTAATATTTAATAAAAATATTTGATACCTATTATTTAACAACTAATGTTTGATGGCTAATATTTAATAACTAATATTCGAAAACTAATGTTTAATAACTGATACTTAATAACTATTATTTAATAACTAATATTTGTTACCTAATATCTAATAACTAATGTGTGATAACTAGTATTTAATAACTGGTACTTCATAACTAATATTTAAAACTAATATTTAATAACTAATATTTGATAACTATTATCTAATAACTAGTATTTGATAACTAATATTTAATAACTGCTACTTAATAACTAATATTTTTTAAGTATTATTTAATAACTAATATTTGGTAACTATTATTTAATAACTAAGATTTGATAACTAATGTTTAATAACTGACAATAACTAATACTTGATAACTAATACTTAATGACTAATACTCAATAACTAATACTTAATAACTAGTATTTAATAACTAATATGTAATGACTAATACTTAATGACTAATACTTAATAACTAATACTTAATAACTAATACTTAATAACTAATACTTAATGACTAATATTTAATGACTAATACTTAATAACTGATATTTAATAACTAATACTTAATAGCTACTACTTAATAACTACTACTTAATAACTAATATTTAATAGCTAATGCTTAATAACTACAACTTAATAACTAATACGTAATGACTAATACTTAATAACTAGCATTTAATAACTAATACTTAATGACTAATATTTAATAACTAATACTTAATAACTAATACTTAATGACTAATATTTAATGACTAATACTTAATAACTGATATTTAATAACTAATACTTAATAGCTACTACTTAATAACTACTACTTAATAACTAATATTTAATAGCTAATGCTTAATAACTACAACTTAATAACTAATACGTAATGACTAATACTTAATAACTAGCATTTAATAACTAATACTTAATGACTAATATTTAATAACTAATACTTAATAACTAATACTTAATGACTAATATTTAATGACTAATACTTAATAACTGATATTTAATAACTAATACTTAATAGCTACTACTTAATAACTACTACTTAATAACTAATATTTAATAGCTAATGCTTAATAACTACAACTTAATAACTAATACGTAATGACTAATACTTAATAACTAGCATTTAATAACTAATACTTAATGACTAATATTTAATAACTAATACTTAATAACCAATACTTAATGACTAATATTTAATAACTAATACTTAATAACTAATACTTAATGACTAATATTTAATGACTAATACTTAATAACTGATATTTAATAACTAATACTTAATAGCTACTACTTAATAACTACTACTTCATAACTAATATTTAATAACTAATACTTAATAACTGATATTTAATAACTAATACTTAATGACTAATGCTTAATGATTAATACATAATAACTAATATTTAATAACTAATACTTAATGCTAATACATGATAGCTAATATTTAATAACTAATACTTAATAACTAATACTTAATAACTACTATTTATTAATGTCTTCAGGCTACACTGTTTTGAGACCAATGAAAAAAAACAACCCACAACCAAAAAAAAAAAACCTCATACACAAAGGGAAGGTAGAAAGACGAAGGATGAGAAGGGACTTAAAATAGGCAGAGTGGGAAAGGACCTCCAAAGGTCACTCAGTCCAGCCCCAGGTAGGACCAGGGGCAGGAGAACAGGGGCTGGGAGACTCCCCCGGTTCAGGAGTGTGGATCAGCCCCCTCCAGCACACTCCAGGAGTGTGAATCTGCCCCCTCCAGCACACTCCAGGAGTGTGGATCTGCCCCCTCCAGCACACTCCAGGAGCGTGGATCTGCAGCCCCAGCACATCCATGAGTGTGGATCTGTCCCCTCCGGCACACTCCAGGAGTGTGGATCTGTCCCCTCCGGCACACTCCAGGAGTGTGGATCTGTCCCCCCCGGCACATCCATGAGTGTGGATCACCCCCCTCCAGCACACTCCAGGAGTGTGGATCTGCCCCCAGGATGTCTCTCAAGTTTATACTTTCCCTCCCCCCAGCTACTGTGCTACACTTTAATGAGGATATATTAAAGTCTGCAGTTGTAACTCATTTCCATACCTGCACTCTGTGGATTTTGGAGGCAGAATGTAAGGAAAAAGCAGCTCAGTGAGTTTCCTTAAGTAGTGCAGCTCATCTCTTCTGCTTCTCAAGGCCACGTGGAGCTCTGCTCCATACTCCTCTAAAGCAGCTTGCTGTAAGAATTCTGCATTTTTCACTGCAATTAACAGAAAAATGGTGTTGGGGGTTGGTTCAGCTTTCTCTTATGCAATCAAAGGCTTTGCAGTTCAGCTAACAACTTCAAACCTCAGCACACACACAACTGCCCAGAGCTACCAGAGATATTTCCCTTTAGACTCTGAAGCTTGGCTAGAGAGAAATTGAAGCTCACACTGCAACAGGAGTCCCTTCACCAAACAGTTGCAACCTGCATGGTTTCCAGACTGTTTTCCTCATTCAACATCTGCATTCTCCTACAACACTGCACTGCCCATGGTCTGCCTCTGCTTCCCTTTTTTCCTGACCTCCTTCCCAGTCTCCCCTTTATCAACCTTCTCTTTATTGAGGAAAAATGCAAAACGATAATTTTTTTTTTTTTTTTTTAAAAAGAGAAGTCAGGGAGGATTCAAGGTGGTCAAGGGCACAATGCCCACCTGCAGACCAGTGCCAAGTGGTGTCCCTCAGGGGTCAGTGCTGGCACCAGTGCTGTTTGACATCTTTGTCAGTGCCATGGACAGAGGAATCAGTGCACCCTCAGCAAGTGTGCAGATGGCACCAAGCTGTGTGGCACAGTCACTTGCTAGAGGGCAGGGATCCACCCAGAGGGACCTGGACAGGCTGCAGAGCTGTGCCCAGGCCAACCTCATGACATTCAACAGGGCCAAGTGTAAGGTCCTGCACCTGGGTAGGCACAATGCCAAGCACAGCTCCAGGCTGGGTGGGGAATGGCTGAGAGCAGACCTAAGGAAAAGGCCCTGGGGGTGTGGGGTGATGAAAAGCTCCAGATGAGGCTGCAGTGTGAGTGCAGCCCAGACAGCAACTGTGTGCTGGGCTGCAGCAAGAGCAGTGTGGGCAGCAGGGCAAGGGAGGGGATTGTGCCCCTTTGCTCTGCTCTCCTCAGACCCCACCTGCAGTCCTGTGTGCAGTTCTGGAGCCCCCAGCACAGGAAGGACATGGAAGTGTTGGAGTGGGTCCAGAGGAGGCCACCAAGATGCTGAGAGGGCTGCAGCAGCTCTGCTGTGAGGACAGGCTGAGAGAGTTGGGGCTCTGCAGCCTGGAGAAGAGAAGGCTTCCAGGAGACCTTGGAGTGGCCTTCCAGGATCTGAAGGGGGCTCCAGGAAGGCTGGGGAGGGACTATTGACAAGGTCTTGTAATGCCAGGACAAGGGGCAATGGGTTTGAAGTGGCAGAGGGGAGATTGAAAGTGGATGTTAGGAGGAAGTTGTTTGCAGTGAGGGTGGTGAGACACTGGCACAGGTTGCCCAGGGAGGTTGTGGCTGCTCCCTCCCTGGAGGTGTTCAAGGCCAGGTTGGAGGAGGCCTTGAGTGAGCTGTGCTAGTGGGAGGTGTCCCTGCCTATGGCAGGGGGTTGGAACTGGATGATCCTTGAGGTCCCTTCCAACCTTACCATTATATGATTCTATGATTTACCACATAACAAATATGCAAAGAGAAACATTTCCACTTGCCCTTTGAAATTGACAGCATTTTGTCTTTATACAATCATAGAACAGTGAGGTTGGAAGGGACCTCAAAGCTCAGCCAGTTCCAGCAGCGTGCCATAGGCAGGGACACCTCCCACCAGAAAAGGTCCCTTAAGGACTTATCCAATCTGGCCTTGAACACCTCCGGGGAGGGAGCAGCCACAACCTCCCCGGGTAACCTGTGCCAGTTTCTATTACCTTTCTGTCTGGCCTTGGCTATCACTTCGATGTGTTTCATTGCTGCCTTGAGCATCTTCTTTGTTACAACAGTTGGAATATCCACCTGCAGAATAAATCCAGAATTGTCCATGGGTTAATACACACAACTAGTATCAAACCCAGCTTAATCTGGGCCAGCAATATGTGGCCTTGTGGGCAAGACAGCCAATGGTATCCTGGGGGGCATCAGGTAAAGTGTGGCCAGCAGGGCTAGGGAGGTTCTGCTCCCTCTCTGTTCTGCCCTGCTGAGACCACAGCTGCAATACTGTGTCCAGTTTTGGGCTCCCCAGTTCAGCAGAGACAGAGACCTGCTGGAGAGAGTCCAGCAGAGAGCCACCAGGGTGAGTGGGGGACTTGAGCATCTCCCCTGTGCAGAGAGCCTGAGAGCCCTGGGGCTGCTTAGTCTGGAGAAGAGAAGGCTGAGAGGGGATCTGAGCAATGTGTGCACATCTCTGAGGGGTGGGGGTCAAGTGGAGGGAGCCAAGCTCTTGTGGGTGGTGCACAGCAGTGAGCCAAGGAGCAATGGATGCAAAGTGGAAGAGAGAAGGTTTCAGCTGCACAGGAGGAGAAAGTTCTTTAGAGTGAGGGTGGCAGAGCCCTGGAGCAGGCTGCCCAGAGAGGTTGTGGAGTCTCCTTCTCTGGAGCCTTTCCAACCCCTCCTGGCTGCATTCCTGTGTGGACTGCCCTGGGTGATGCTGTTGTGGCAGGGGGGTTGGACTGGATGAGCTCTGGATCTGGAGGTCCCTTCCAACCTCCAAAGTTCTGTGACTCTGATTATGATTATATGTAATAACTCCAAATTAAGTTCTAAAGCCTTACCCTAGATTTTCACTTTGAAAGATTTCCTCCCCTTTCACACCTCCACTTAATGCCTCTGCTTCAGGGACATTGCCTAATGTTCACTACAAAAAGCAACATGCTTGAGTTAAGAGTAAACAAGAAAGTCATCTGGATTTGATAGACAACTAGGATGGAACCAGGCTGTTAATCAGTCATGGCAGAGTTAAGTGTCCAACTTGTAGCTCTGGAAATATCACTGTTGCTAAGGAGGGGAAAAAGATGCAATGGTATGGAAGCTCCTCCAGCAGAGGAGCCAGCACTGAATGGAGCTGCAAACCGAGTTAGCAGCTCTCCCTGCCCAGAACAGCCACAAAGAAGCAGTTCCTGCGGAGGCACTTCACCAGAAAAGGGTCTGTCTGCTTCTCTGTTAAAGCTTCACAGAATCATTGAATGCTTTGGTTTGGAAGGGACCTCCAAAGGTCATTTAGCTCAACATTCTATGGCTACAGGATTGCACCCAGACCTTCAAATCTACCTTTTTGTATCTTCCCCAAAATTAGCCATGCCAGCAGCTGAAAGTATCACAGGCTGACAAGATGTTAGGAGTTGGAAGGGACCCAAAGAGATCTTCCAGTCCAGCCCCCCTGCCAGAGCAGGAGCAGAGAATCCAGCACAGGTCACACAGGAACACATCCAGACAGGGCTGCAAAGGCTCCAGAGAAGGACACTCCACAACCTCTCTGGGCAGCCTGTGCCAGGGCTCTGGGACACTCACAGCCAAGAATTTCTTGCTCATGTTGAGGTGGAACTTCCTGTGCTGCAGTTTCCATCCTTTGCCCCTTGTCCTGTGGCAGGGCACAAGTGAGCAGAGCCTGTCCCTGTCCCTTCCTTCCTGACCCCCAGCCCTCAGCTCTTGACAGACATTGCTCAGATCCCCTCTCAGCCTTCTCCTCTGCAGCCTAAGCAGCCCCAGGGCTCTCAGCCTCTCCTCCTCAGGCAGTGCTCCAGTCCCTGCAGCATCCTTGTAGCCCATTCCTGGACTCTCTCCAGCAGATCCCTGTCCCTCTTGAACTGGGGAGCCCAGAACTGGATGCAACATTCCAGGTGGAGCCTCTCTAGGGCAAAGCAGAGGGGAAGAACAAACTCCCTTGACCTTCTGGGCCACACTCCTCTTCATCCCCCCAGGATCCCATTGACCTTATTATTTTCTTTATTAAAAAGGGTTGGAAAAAGCATTCACAGCAAACTTCCAGCAGTGCTGCTCAGTGCTCCAAACATCACTGATACTTTTCCTGTGCTAGTGGGAGGTGTCCCTGCCTATGGCAGGGGCTTGGAACTAGATGATCCTTGAGGTCCTTTCCAACCTTACCATTCTATGATTCTATGAGGTCACTTCCAACCTTACCATTCTATGATTCTATGAGGTCACTTCCAACCTTACCATTCTATGATTCTATGAGGTCCCTTCCAACCTTAGCAGCCTAAGCAACCCCAGGGCTCTCAGCCTCTCCTCCTCAGGCAGTGCTGCAGGCCCTGCAGCATCCTTGTAGCCCTGCTGTCACGGTTTGAGGGTTTCCAGGTTATTCCATAGCCCCCAAGAAAACTAGAGACTCTCTCCAGTAGAGCCCTGTCCCTCTTGAACTGGGGAGCCCAGAACTGGATGCAACACTCCAGGCCTCACCAGGACAGAGAAGAGGGGGACAAGGCACCTCAGGCAAAGACATCTTTCACTAGATCAGGTTGCTCACTGCCACATCCAGTCTGCCGCTGACCGTTTATAACCAGGAAGGAGGGAACACGAAACACAAGGAAGCAGCTTAGATCAAAACTCCTGCTTGGAATCACCATTAAATAAACCAATTTTGCTGCAGGTGGGTATCAATAACTTCAGCTGGCAAAGCAACACCAGGACCTTTAAGCAGCCTCCTTACCTTGTGTATTCTCCGGACTAGCACAGACGCAAAGAACCGCAGCATGCCCCTGAGCTCATCCACTGAGGACTCATCATCAGTAATATTTCTGCAATGTCCCCAAGCATGCCATGGAAAAAGAAGAAAAGACATCTCTAACAATCCAATCACAACACTTGAGGCTCAACTGAAAGCTGGAATAACGTTTAAGAGTGACAGCAAGTGACAGCAAGACACCCTCAGCAAGTGTGCAGCTGGCACCAAGCTGTGTGGCACAGTCGACTTGCTAGAGGGCAGGGATCCATCCAGAGGGACCTGCACAGGCTGCAGAGCTGTGCCCAGGCAAACCTCATGACATTCAACAGGGCCAAGTGTAAGGTCCTGCACCTGGGTAGGCACAATGCCAAGCACAGCTCCAGGCTGGGTGGGGAATGTCTGGAGAGCAGCCCTGAGGAAAAGGACCTTGGAGTCTGGGGTGATGAAAAGCTCAACATGAGCCTGCAGTGTGCACATGCAGCCCAGACAGCAACTGTGTGCTGGGCTGCAGCAAGAGCAGTGTGGGCAGCAGGGTAAGGGAGGGGATTGTGCCCCTTTGCTCTGCTCTCCTCAGACCCCACCTGGGGTCCTGTGTGAAGTTCTGGAGCCCCCAGCACAGGAAGGACATGGAAGTGTTGGAGCCAGTCCAGAGGAGGCCACCAAGATGCTGAGAGGGCTGCAGCAGCTGTGCTGTGAGGACAGGCAGAGAGAGTTTGGGCTCTGCAGCCTGCAGAAGAGAAGGCTTCCAGGAGACCTTAGAGTAGCCTTCCAGGATCTGAAGGGGGCTCCAGGAAGGCTGGGGAGGGACTATTGACAAGGGCTTGGAATGCCAGGACAAGGGGCAATGGGTTTGAA
>VWZE01000518.1:159432-180938 GCA_013396675.1 Eubucco bourcierii | reverse complement strand
CAACCATTCACCACCCAGCCTGCATTTGTGCTCAGTTTTATAACTGGTTGTCCCAATAAACACAATAAACATGGCCATTCCTACAAAAAATAAAGTTAGATTTGTACCTGGAATCAGCATGCATGACCTCTTTGGGCCTGTCATTTTTTATATATTAAATAAATGGTCTGGCAATAGATAAGTACTTTTGTGATACCTCTTTAATTCAGTGGATGACGGAATTATCCTTAGCAGTATTGCCTGTGCTGAGTTTGATCCAACATCTTCTGAAAGCCAACATGTGGTTCTTAGGCCTGTATCAAGCCCCATACCCATAGAAAACAGTAAAAGCAGAAAAGAAACTGTTTTTGCAGCTACCTCCCCAAATTCTGCATCCTCAAAGAGCGACTGTGACATCAGTATGTTATTTTCTTGTATGTTCTTATTCACCTTTCTGATGCTGCTGTAGTCGTGGTGTGGGGGCCATGGGCAGGAGGATGGAGGACACATGGTGTGTCCGCTGAGGGCAGTCAGTGGCGCAGTGTGCCGCCATTTTGTCATGAGGCGGCAAGAGAGCCCCAAAATGGCTGAGGTGGTGCCTACTTCTAAAAGGCACCCAGAAAAACTCCAGAGTTGGTGTCAGTCTGTGTATTCCCACGGAAAGGATCAAAAACTGTGGTGCACTCCATTACCAGATTTTAACATGGGAAAACAAAATCCAAACAACACATGGACCTATCTATTGGTGTATAGCAATGGCCCCAGACCTTTTCTTGCACATCCGCTGGGACTCTCTGACATTTCTGAGGCAGCCCTGTGGCTTTAAATAACATTGAAAATTAATTAATATATAATCTGTAAAGCCACACAGGTGCCATTTTTACAGATGCTGGCTATTGTTTCCCCAGTTAGCAAAATGCCCGAAGGACAGACATGGGGCCCAGCGGAAAGCCAAACCCCCTTCTATCCCCAGCTCACCAGAAGCTAACGCACTGTTTGGCTTCAGGTTTGGGTTCACACTTTCGAAAGAAGATAAACCAGGCAAACAAAACAAAGTGGAAAGCAGAGCCAGCCTTCTCTACAGCACTGTAGATGCCAGGAAATATTGCAGTTCCTCTGGTCAAAAACTACTCAGTCATGTTTCTGCCTAGTTCTGCAAAACCTCTCCTAGGAGGACAAGGCAACTCAGCCACCTGTGATGGTTTAGGAAAGGAAATTAATTGCTATGCCACCATAAAAAAAAACAAAAAAACAAAAAAACAAAAAAAAACAAAAAAAAAAAACCAAACAATCCAATCAATCTCTTTTCTCTTTGTTTTTCTTGCATCTTCAATCACGGTTTACCTCAGCTTTCGAAAAGACTGGAATTCACCATCTTTAATGCCTTAGAGAAGAACTACCATTTTTATTTCAGATTTTTTTTACAATGGAGATACTTTTTTATTTTTTCCCCACTTGGAGGCTAATCTGACTGACAATCATAAGAGCACAGCCCTGCAAGAGCAACAATGTGGGCCTAACAGATTAATACTGGCATGCTTGAGGGTTTTATTTTGTTTTGGTTTTTTGAAGCTGCAATGTTTCTGGTATGCTCTGAATGGCTCCTGACAGTTGACATGCAGCAAAACCTTTTGTCCATAAGGTTACCAGATGGTAAGCTCAGACACCATTGTTGCAATCTGTAACTTAAAGGTTTTTTTAAGCAAGTATTTTTCAGTTCTTCTGTAGACTCTTATTATGTATGCCTATGCCTCTGCACATGTGTGCACACAAGAGAAAGAAGGTATAAAAGGTTCTTTTTTGCTATATGCAATAAGAAACATGCTTCTTTGTGTTTATATACATACACTCTGTAAAGCCATTATAGTTATTTATTTTTTCTTTGCGCTGTATTTCTCTATAAGCACACGCAGGCAGGCAGAACATCACAAATCTTGGGCTTTGCAACAATGGGTACTACCAACCACTAAAGTCTGTAAACTTCCTTTGACATGAGAAATGTTCATTGCATGCAGGCTAAACTCAAAGTTCTCCTCTGCCTGTTACAATAATGTGCTCTTCCTAGACAAAGAAACTTCAATCACAGACACAAACATGAGATTATTTTCACTTCTGTCCTTCTAAAAGCAATAAAGTGACAACCAAACCCAGCACATTTTTAGCTTTTTCAGGAATGCTTCTACTGAACCACCCACCCCATTGTTACCAGAGACACCTTCCTCTGCAAAATCTCCTCCAGCAAACTGTAGAACAAAAGCAGGGCAAAAGCCCCTCCAAGCAAACCTTTCGGGAGTGTCTCAGCCAAGCTGAGGGCTGCCAGGGTGAAGATGTGCACCAGTGGCACATTCAGCAGATCATTCATGTTTGATCCAGAGGCATCCAACTCCTTCAGGCAAGGCGTGCGGACCTCCTGAATGGCTGCATTTTGGATGGCAGTATGCAAGGAGAGCTCCTCTGCTAATGACAGAGTGGGGTCTGTGGGATCTAAGTATAATCAGGAATCCTCCCACCCGGTGGCAATGATGGACGTGGCCAGCTGGTGCGTATCTACTTCGGTCAGTGCGAAAGCGTGGGGCTGGTGAAACAAGAGAAAGCAAATCCCTTCTGAATTACTTTTAAGCAAACAGAAATGAGTACAATGGGGAAATGTATTTCCAGGGTAGTACCCTATGCCAGTGCTCCAAAGTCACCAGGCCTTTTCTTTGGTACCAAGAAAGTGCAGTGGTGGACAAAATACTTGCCACTGGATTTTCCTTCAACTCAGTTTCCCTTTTTTTCATTTTTCCTCTCCTCTCTCTCTCACACGTGCTCTCCCTCTATCTTGTTATAACCTTTCATGATTGACTGTAATATGCCACCTGTTGTGGTAGCATTTATTTTCTTAACGGATGTATTTGCTGGAGCAGATTAGGTTGGCATCGGGGGCTGAAAGTGCCCTTCTTTGCCAAAGAGGTTGTCGCTGTTTGAGACACACTGTAGCACTCTGAAAATGTAGACACTTGTACTGGAAACAAATTCTGAAAAAAAGTGATTATCCACATGAGAAAGACATTGTTACACTGGGAGAAAAGGATAATTTCATTTTGGCAGCAGCATAGAGGACTTGGATACAGGTAGAGGCATTGTTGTAGGGAAATATATTGTTGAATATTGACATTAGTAATCTCTTAGGTATATTTTATTTTCCACAAGGTCTCTGCCTAAAGAGAAAGACTGAAAGTCAGACCTAATTTTCTCAGAAGTTTTAGAGGATCATCAGACTTGAGGCACTCTTCTGACTAACTTTGTCTTGCCCCATCTCAACACAGCAGTTTCCATGACATCATCTTTTCAAAAAATGTCAAGTGATTTGTAATCCCTGTTTTTCTGGAGTAAATATTTATATGATGAGCACTTGCAATCAGTCTTACCACTGTGGAAAGACCGATGTAGGGGTAATGTCTGCATGAGCAGAAGAGAAAAAGAACAATCATCACAGCAGGGAGAATCTAACTGACGATGGTGCCTTAGGAACATGACTCCCGATACTTTTTTTCATGTTACCAACGGACCTAATGTGAGCTTTCCACTAAAAGGCATGGCTGGAGGAAAGAGAATGTGTAGTCATAACATACCACAGTAAAAGGTACTCAGATCTCTGGAATTTCCTTTATTTGCTGAACCTCTCCATTTCAAACACTTAACAGTCATTTGTGGAATGAACATACATAGTTCTGAGGAGCGAAGGGAGTAATGCTGGCCAGAGCTATGCGTGTGTGAATCTCAAAGGTTTGGTATGGCGTGCTAATGGTAATGTTACTTTGGGAACATGTAATTATTAGGAGCATAGATCCCTAAACAAGTCCTCCTCTCAAGATGAATAAAGGCAGAAGCACTCACAGAACATGTGTTAGAAGTCTTTCAGGAATCCTGGAGCTAGCAACAACAGCAAAGCAAAACAACAAGACAACAATGAAACAGCTATAATCCTACAGGAGAGCAGAGAAATCCTGACTTATGACTGAACTTACAAATACTTCTTTTGTTTTGTTTAAGTCAAATCACATCCAATTAATCTGCTCCATAGAAATGCAACTTGGTCTTTTAGGGTAGTATGTTCTCCATGGAGTTACTTGACCAAAGACCTCTGAATCTCTGTATTCCTGTTCAGGTTGTATTTCAAAGACTTTGAATCTGCACCGCTCTGTATAAGTTTAAAAATTCATCTTTCTCTTTTACAGTATTTAGAAACAACACTGACAGGAATGGCTCTTAAATGTTAGCAATGTATTTTCATTTTTGGAATTACCAAAGTACTCCTAATCTCTCATTTCCTCCGCTTTATAAGGATTAGAGTGAGCTACAGTGTTTTAAACCAAAAGGATGTAAAATTACTTTATAAATGGGACTACAGGATATATTATTATAATATTATTTTGTTCTCCAGGTAGATATGAGAATAGACTGAGGGAACTGGGGTTGTTCAGCCTAAAGAAGACTCTGAGGAACCCTTATAGCTGTCTTCCAATACCTGAATGGATCTTGCAGGAAGGATCTCACAGAGGGACTTTTGATAAGGGTGTCTAGTGATAGAACAAGAGTGAATGGTTTTAAGCTGAGCGACAGTAGGTTTGGACTGGATTTTAGGAAGAGGTTCTTCAGTATAAGGGTGGTGTGACTGTGGAATAGGCTGCCTAAGGAGCTTGTGGATGCCTCCTCCTCAGGGCTGATCAAAACTGAGTTGGATGAGGCCTTAAGTAGCTGAGACTAGCTGAGAGATGTCACTGCCCATGGCAGGGATGTTGGACTAGATGATCTCTAAGGTCCCTTCCAATCTAAGCCATTCTAAGTTTCTGTGATGTGCCATACAGATTATAAAAATTTATGTGGGAAGCTGTTGATCATCTGTGTTAATCATGGAAAAATGCTTCTACTCCGTGTAGAGTGAAACCAGTAGAAGTTAAATACCTATGACAGAATTAATTTCTTCCATTTCAAGCATTTTCCAGGCTTACCTTACAGAAGTAAAAACTCCTTTAATTTTTGCTCACAGTAGTTATGAGTTTCCCCAATTGTTGGTCATTGACTTTTTTTTTTTTCCTTTTTTTTTCCCCCCTAACAAAGCTGAAATGCATACAGTTTACAGCTAGTTGTTATTTACAGCTGTTGTCTTTTGTAGTCATGCCCCAAGGTCTGTTGTTGAGATGAGGTCCCAGCAGCCTACACAATTAATAATGAAAAGCAATCCCTGGCTTTCAGGCACTGCATGTGGAAGCTTTGTTTCCACAAAGATATGTGCATCAGCTTAGCTCTCAATGTTGCAGACCCTTCCACAAAAGTAAGTTTATGAAGTTGCAAAAAGGCAGTGTGCAGGAGCACTCATTCACCTAGCTATCTTTTTTTTTCCTTTTGAAAATTGTTTTCAGAGTGACTTTCAATAAATACTATATTTTAAAATAAATGCATAAATACAAAGATTTTTTGATAATTGTCTGAATAGTTCAGGTAACTGTCTTCCAGTTAAATAATTACTTGGCATCTCTCCACCATAATGAGGAAAATTGTACTCTTCACTCTTTGCAGGACAGGACCATGCTGGACCTTTTCTCTGTACTCCCTCCTTCTTCCAAGCCCTTTGCTGGAGGTTAACAGCTTTCTATGCTATGCAACATGAATTGACCACTAGATACTTTCAGAACTGCCTTGTGCCCCACATCACCATCTGGAATGTCTTCCCCCTAAGTAGTCCCAGATGTTCATCCAAGCAGACAGGCTGGGGTAGGTATTTCCAACAGCAAGTGTCCGGCCAGGGAACAAACTCCTACAGAGGGATCCAATGAAGATGCTTTGCCAGTGGCTCTTGCCAGTGGCTCCGTCATCTGGTGACTAGAAATATCCAAGTCAGCATTAATCCAGCCTGACCAGTGTCTGTTTTAAAACAATGTCAAGGAAGGCAATGTTGGCAACAATCTTGAGTAAATATAGGACCACTGGCAGCCTTGGTGCTGCTGGTCCTGCAGTCACCCTCTCAAACACCACACAGAAAACCTAGTCCATGGAGCACTAGACTAGATCTAAGAACTTAAACAACAAGCCATATTATTTTAAGTTGCTCTTCAGCAGCAACAAGAGTACCTAAAAATGACTAGTCACTAGGATTGAGGTGAATTCATATACTTAACAATAGATCCAGAAAAAGAGAGATCCCTAACCTGCCCCGGTAACAGCAAATGCTGTATTCAATGCAACATGAGGCAATAAGCTGCTGCTATTCACCCTGCACTTGTGGGTTTTTTGTTTAAGTGGTGAAGATTTTTAGTTGTCAAAATGAAGGAAAATACTTCAGCTCTAAAGTTCTTTAAGAAACACAAGCCCATCGCAAAGCTCCACTTGCTGTGTTTAAGTTGCAGGGTTTAAAGTGGACTTGACTTGGCCTCTGCCCTCAGCCATCTATCTGGACCAGTCTCTGATCTACTAAGATTTCAGTATTTCTGTGGAAAAAAGATCTGGGAGTCCTGGTGGACAACAGGATGACCTTGAGCCAGCAATGAGCCTTTGCATCCAGGAAGGCCAATGGTATCCTAGGATGCAACAAGAAGACTGTGCCCAAAGGTTGAGAGAGGTTCTCCTCCCCTTCTACTCTGTCAATTCCTATCATCCTGTAATTCATTGAGTTCTGATGCTTGAATATTTTTTTAATTATTTTAAAACAAAACAAAACAAACAAACAAAAAAAAGACCTTTTTTGCTTATTGGGAAACCAAAGTTTTGCATTAATTCCTTGCTATGAACGTTCTACAATTTCGCAGCTCAGAGGATCTGCCAGTACTGAGTAAGGCAAATCTAATCTGCTGTCCTGCGTTTTGGGGCAGGGCAAAAATGATGTAGTGTTATGAGCTGTAAGGACTGAAGTGAAATAGTGTAAATACTTTAATGAAAGAGAAAGATTCCTTCTTGTGCAGCTAGCCAGCCAGGCAGTGGTGTATATAGCACAGAGGGAGCTGAATGCAGAGATTTTGTAACAGATGAAATTAATTTTTCTGTTGGGAGATCTGTCCCCTCTTTCACATCACTGTTCACATGATACCATGGGGAAAGATCCCACGGGGAAAGATCCCACCCCCAGAAATCCTTTCTTTTCTGCAAAGGTAGTGCTGTCATTTGCTGAACTGAAGGTGTGTCAGAGATGTCCACGTTTCCCTAAATATGGATGCCACAGGCAAGCACGCTTCTTGTTCTGTAGCCTCTGATTTCACTCCTAAATCCTCTGACTGCTATCAGAAGTACTAGTTCTGCAGGCCTGTAGTGGCTGTTCCTGCACAAAAACTGCTCTCCATTACAACTCAGCAAGCAAGAAATAAGACCTGCATTTGGAAACAGTATAGCAGAGCCCTGTGTGAAAACTCCAAGGGAAGAGGAGGAAGGAGTGTCTCAGTGTGGATTTCCCGGTTACATGGGCCACGTGAAGAAGAACATCTCTTTATGGAATCTTCTAGCACAAATGAGGAGATGCTTCAGGACAGAGGTGAGTTAGGAATATAGCATATTCCACTGACTTCAGTCCCAGAATACTGCACCTTGAAAAAAATAACACTCTCACCAAGAACTGAAATCAACTTTAGGTTGATCCAATGGTACAGTTAGCAGTTACTGCAGGAACACAGGCACTGCAAAAGAGACTCTGGTTATTTCATATGAGAACTTCTTTGAATAACTATTATAAGCACCTCTTTAAAGCAATCCAAACTAAAACGAAGGGAAATCTCAACAAAAAAAAAATAAATAAACAAAAAAACCCCCAATGTACTGTTATGCTTCATGTGTTAAAAAAAAAAAAAAAAAAAAAAAAAAAACNCTTTAATTGTTAAAAAAAAAAAAAAAAAAAAAAAAAACACTTCATTTTCTATTTATGGCTTTGATTATTTTTTTGTCTTTGATTGCTGTTTTAGAGTGTGGAGGAGCAAAAGCCAAGAAGCAGGAGTTCATGGGTGTGCCACAAGCAAACAACCTGCTTGATTTCAAACACACAGCCTCTAGCACAACTAGCTTCAAGTAAAAGATTGTGGCCCTCTACTCAGTGTAGAAATTAGCCTTTCTAAATTATTTGTATTCATAGGCCTGTAAGTATGCAGTCATCACTATGGCATCTCTGAAGCACCTCAGCATCTCTCTTGAGCAAAATGGAATCTGGGAGGTGTTACAACACATAGGCATGATATAAAGAAACACTCATGTTTCAAAAGTACCTGCACCCGTGCAATAGCATGCCTGCCAGCGGAACAGGACACATGAAATGGAGTTGCTGTGTCCTGCTAGCTGATGGCAGACTTCCATGGTGTGGTAGAATGCCTCCTGATTGCAGGAGGTGTGCAGTGCACAAGTCCCAGGGGCATCTTATCCCCTTTCACTTCCCTGAACTGTGCAGCTTGCTGCAACATGTGAGAGCTCTGCAAACTTTTTCTGGTTGAGATAGCTTTTCTCTGTTGCTGTGGTAGGAAGAACTTTGAAGCCTATGTAGCCTAGGAGTAACTGGTGGGATTTCTAGACATCGTACTGTATGCTGAAAAACATTTTGAGGGGCTTCAGCTATATGCATTAAAAACAAGGAACTAAATTCTGCTCTGAGCTAACCCCAGGCAACCCCTCTGACGTCAATGGAGTGTAACTGAGAGCAGAAGGTTGCTTGTGATCTTTATTTCTTAAGAGTTCACCTGCTGCTCATTTGAAGCCATAATCCTTGGTGACATCCCAGTCATTTCCAGGGGAGAGAGGCTTGCATTGCAGATCAGGTCCCACTGTGAACTTCATTCAATGTAGTGCTCTTGGCTACAGTATTTGGACCCTTTCAACATCTTTCTGCTACAGTAGTCTAATTGCCTGCTATTTAAACAGTGCTGACCATTATTTGGAAGCACCACAACTGCGCGGCAATATGTGTGGATACACACCCTCAGCCAAGTGCCAGCTCTTTTAGCTGAAAGATACATCCAGTACGTTTAAAAGCCAACACTGTGACAGCAATATCTACCAGGATGGTTGGCATGAAGCAGGAAATGAGAGCAGTACCAAAGACCCAAGCCTCAGGAAAATGCCCTTAGCAATATATAATTCCCCATGGATGTTAAGGCCCTGCACCAACTGCAAAGGGATCATGGCACTGATTTCTGCACAACTACATAAAAGTTCTGTCCCCTGGCCCAAACCATGCTTTCACACCACTCCACAAATTTTGCAACCTTGCAAAAAAAGCCCATGGGGCAGAAGGGATGTTAAGAGAAGTGTGTTCATGAGCTGCACGAGTACAAAAGTAGGAATGGGTACAGGATTTTGCACAAGTCTGACAAGCCTACAGAAAAGACTAGACAGTGAAAAGAAACTTCTGCAGGTTTGTTTAACAGATGTTTATGAACAGCCACGAAATGTTATGCTTTCCTGACCCGTATTTTAAGCACTGTCTAGTACTTTTCCTTAGGAGTTGATTTAGCCCTAAAAATAGCTACCATATAGAAGATGTGATTCAAAACAGTGGAATATCCACAGGATTGGTTCTTTAACTTTAATGGACTTGGGCTGAGTCTCCTCTCAGCCTACCTGACTAACTACCTCTTGTTAGTGTAGTATCATTAAACCTGTTTGAAACAAGACCAACGTCCATGCTTTGTGTGCCCGGTCTTGCAGTCCAAGTGTTTGGTCAGCATTATGTGTTTTAGTCACTTAAGATATTGTGAATAATTAATGAACTATGAGTCAGCAGTGGAGTTGGTCTGAAGGTGATACAGACCAGGGCAAATGACTTGCAACCAAACCTAAATTAAAATTGCCTTGTGGATAACTGCTTCAGCATTAAATATTCATGTGTTGAGGAGGACAGAATTCACGTTGTGCTCTGAAAGTATGCTCATAAAGCAAAACTCTTCTTAGTGATGTTCAGCAATAAGACAATGGGCAACAGGTGCAAGCCTGGAGCATAGAAAGTTCCTTGTGAACACACAGAAACTTCTTTTCACTGTGAGGGTGACAGCACTGGAACAGGTTGCCCAGGAAGGTTATGGAGTCTCCTTCTCTGAAGACATTCCAAACCTGCCTGGATGCATTCCTGTGTGACCTACTCCAGGTGATCCTGTTCTGGCAGAGGGATTGGACCACATAATCTTTCAAGGTGCCTTCCAACTCCTAACACTCCATGATCTGTGAAAAATTGTCAAGGTAGAAGCCACTCTGGGTAACTCTACAAGAGAGTGAAACTCAGAAAATGAACTGAGATACCTTCCCAAGAGGCATGTCTGCTGCTGCTGCTGCAGAGATGTGACTTCTGCTGAGTGCTACCCTCAGAGGGTAGTTAGAGGATGACACTTGCCTGGGTGAGGATTCTTTCTCCCCTTCACCTACACCATCCCCCCCAACTAGACTGAGCAGGGTTTATGACTGCTTCTTCAGCACATTACCACCATGGACCTTTCTTCACTACAACTGGCAGACTTGCTGCAGGCGGGCGGTCTCTGGGAGAGGAGGCTGTGTTGGCTAAATGCAAACCCATATGCTTTTACATATGCTTTTAGCAATACAGTTGTTCCTGAGGAGTGGTTAAACATCTGAACATTTTTGCAGCAGTGGTTGAGGTTTAACTCTGTCCCAGACAGCACGCTTGGGAAGTAGCACCAGGCACTAGTCATCAAAACAGCTTGAAATCAACTATAAGCACCAGTACTTCTGTGGAAAACTTTTGTTTAGGATGTTTCCATAGTACCTGATAGTACATGCCTTTTTTGTTGTTGTTGTTGTTGTTGTTGTTGTTTGGGTTGGGTTTTTTTTTTTGTTTTTTTTTTTTTGTTTGTTTGTTTTTTTGTGGGTTTTGTTGTTTTTCTGTACATATCACTGGCAGCTCTGGAGAATCCGGATGAATAAGAAATGCACTAGGCCAAGCCTACCTTTGAGGTGTCTCCTCTAACCACAGCAGACATGCCACAGGGCTGGATTCCCCCATTCTCCCTTCTCAATGCCACACTTTATGTGCCAGAGCTGCTGAACACTGCCTGCTGACACATCTGGAACAGAACAGAATAGGCATTCTCAGGTGGGCTCTGTGTCTTGGTAGAGACCAGGTCTCCCAAACTGCAATGCTGTCCATACACTCTCAGAGAGGCCACAGAGCAATGCAATGTCACTGGCACTCTGTGTCATCCCTGCCCTGGGCTAAGGGACAGACCATTATACCCCAAATCCAGTACTCTTCACTGGCCATTTGGTGACACAAGAGATGGTCCACAAAGGATATGCAAAGAGGCTGGAAATCATACCTTCACTGGCACCAGGCTCCCAATTCCTACCAACATCGAACAGCCAATCAAAGACACAAGACAGAAAAAGCTGGATGGACTTGAATTTCAACAAAACATCTGTAGACTTGCAGCTGGTGTAAACTGTTATTGTTCCCTTGGCAATAGGAGAGCTATGACAGTTTGCCCTTGCTGAAGAACTAGGTCTGTACTTCATATTTGATTAGCATCACTGAGATCTCAGCTGTTTGTCTTATCTGCACATCAGAGGTTCCCTATGCAGCTGCTATGCTCTGTAAATCACTTTGGTCTCCCGTGCCTTATCTCCAGCTGAGAAGGAAGTATTTTAGTCCATGGAGACATTTTAAATTAAGCATCTGAAGACATGTGCTACAGAGGCTGTGTAGCATCTAAATTACAACTTAAAAGAACTTACCTTCTTACCATAGTCAAATCATACCAGGAGCCAGATTCTACATTTTGAATATAAAATTTCTGCTGGAAGTCTGAATCTTTTATGGTCTGATACTCCCATGTGCAAGGCAATGAAATGAGAAGAATTTCTACAACAGCAGCTACTATTCACCAGGCTATATTCATGTTGTTGAGCCACACAAAATGGACAGTCTCCTGAACATCTACTAGAACAAACCCATCCGATTTAGCCGCCCCTGAGAATTTTTTCAACATGTCTGTAAACCACTGAGTAGTTCAGATTTTGAGCTTCTAGCTCTGGGAGCACTTTCTACAGATATACACAGGTTTATAAACCCAGTTGAAGTGAGAGACTCTTAGTCCATCAAGGAACTCAGCATTTTAGCTCACGAAAAAATAAATATCTTCTGAATATCTGAGTGTATCTCATCCCTGGCATATGTGGATCCCAGAGTTGCTTTCCTCGCTCAAGCCGACGTGCTTTTCACACCAGTAGGAGCAACCAGAATAGCCTTTCACAAACTACATCACTTTCTTTTTCATGCCCTGCATAGTTGGGCAGTTGTTAGGCAACTATCTATAGGTCTCTGTAAAGAGCCTTAAAACTGTAAAGTTTTAATTGATGCCAGCTGGTGGTGTTTGTCCCATGGAATATGCTCATCCCAGTATACCTCTCCCAAAAGCTACTGCCTCTCCGCTTTACCCCAGAGCTGTGGCACAGTAATCTGTGGTATCACACCAAGATGGAGGCATTGTCTTCTTCCCCTTCAATTCTCTCTTTTGACTCCTGTAAGCAAAGCATTACGTAGTCCATCAATCAGTGCAAACAGCATCACCACCCACCAGCATAGGCAGAGGTCAGACAACAGGGGATGTTTTTAATTCCATGAGGCACCTCAGGGTAGGGATGTGCTCCCAGAGCCATAGACAGCTTCATCTCCCCAGACACTCTGCCAGCAAAAGAAGAAATCAATTGCACCTGTACAGTCACAAAGCATGTGGGGTGGCTGCACATACAGAGCCAAGGAGTACTTCACAGCAGTTGTGCCTGTGCTTTCACACACTGAGAAAGGAAAGAACCCTGCTGTCCTTGATGGAATTTGCATCTTGAAGAAAATTTCCTCAAGGAAATGGTGCCAAAAATGACACCCAGACAAGCATGATTTTGAAACTGTAAACATGCTGTAGGAGTTTCGTTAAGGCATTTCCAATGACAGATGCATGGCAGAGGCTTCTGGGGGCTTGCTTCTGGATTGCCAGAAATGCATTACAGACCTACAATGTTCAAAAAATTCAAAGAAAAAAAAAAAAAAAAAAAGAAAGAAAAAAAAACCTGAAGGCAATGCTGTCAGGCTGAGGAAATCAAGCTAAAAACTGAGCAATAATTGTATTTTTGAAAATACACTAATGTCCCTCAGGCATTCAAAAAGCATGAGTCAGGTCTTTAAAAAAACATCATAGTTGGCTTAAACATAATAGTTGGAGGGGGTTAGTAATCCTGAATTGTGGCACTATTAAGGGTCACACTTCTAAGTTCTCTTAGAAAAAAATAGAAAATGAACTGTATTTCATAATAAAATCTAAACTCTTACATAATCTTATAGCTCTAGGGGTTGAGGCATTAAGCAGAACATCAGATATTATGATAAAGTTCCAATGGTTAGAGCAAAACTAAGTTGTGCAGCCTTGGCAAAGGTTTAGGACCTGGCTCAAGAACCCACAGTCACAGAAGTAGCGTGCTCTGGTAGAGTGATAAACAGCCATAATTTTTCCAGACTGTAGTTTTCAGATGGTGGCTGTTGAAATTACATGATAGCTCTGTTCCAGCAGAAAAAGTCTCTCTGAATAGAAGAAGAGAACAGAAAAACCCCTGAGGGACAGAATGAATTCTGCAGTGACAAATTAACTAGCACAACAAAGTGTAGAGTTTCAAAGGACATTCTGAGGTTTTAGGGGGAGAATGAGTCCCATTGTATTTCAATAGATACAGTAAATTCTTCTAAAATTTGCCTCCTGGGTATCACATTGTGGGGACAATCATGTACAGCATAAGATTTGGCCAAAATACATTTATTTATTTTCTAACCACTTGGGACCTAAAGTTTGATTCAAAACTAACAAAAATTCTCAACCAATAGCAGTTCCACAAGCATCTGCAGTTGTCCAGCGTCTCAGTACAGATCAGAACTCTTCCCATCAACTAGCACCTCATGCTGGGAGATGGCCCTGGGTGTCACACCGAGGACATACCTGGAATAAGTTCTCAGTCTTTATAGATGTCATTGTGCACTTTGAGCAGGAGGAAACAATTCTCATGTCTGACTGGAGACAATTTCATATTTAGAAACAATTCCATAAGCACACTCACCCTGAATGTCACATCCTCCACAGGTTGTTGGTTTTTTTCTGTAAGCTAGGTAACTGTAATCCAGATTCATCCTCTCAGACCAAATCACCCTTAGTTTGTCACCATACATCATACAGCGACCAAACACACAATGTATTTTTCAGAAAGTACAGATCAGCATTTCCAAAGAGCACACTTCATTACAATTGTGCCCAGGTGGCCAAGAAGGCCAATGGCATCCTGGCCTGCATCAGGAATAGTGTGGCCAGCAGGAGCAGGGAGGTCATTCTCCCCTTGTACTCTGCACTGGTCAGGCCACACCTTGAGTCCTGTGTCCAGTTCTGGGCCCCTCAATTTAAGAAGGACATTGAGGTACTTGAACGTGTCCAGAGAAGGGCAACGAGGCTGGTGAGAGGCCTCGAGCACAAGCCCTATGAGGAGAGGCTGAGGGAACTGGGACTGTTTAGCCTGGAGAAGAGGAGGCTCAGGGGGGACCTTATTGCTGTCTACAACTACCTGAAGGGTGGTTGTGGCCAGGAGGAGGTTACCTTCTTCTCTCAGGCAACCAGTGACAGAACAAGAGGACACAGTCTCAGGCTACGCCAGGGCAAGTTTAGGCTGGAGGTGAGGAGGAAGTTCTTCACTGAGAGAGCCATTTGTCACTGGAATGGGCTGCCCAGGGAGGTGATGGAGTCACCGTCCCTGGAGGTGTTCAAGGCACGTTTGGACATGGCACTTAGTGCCATGGTCTAATCTTGAGGGCTGTGGTGATGGGTTGGACTTGATGATCTCTGAGGTCTCTTCCAACCCTTGCGATACTGTGATACTGTGATTTCTTTGACAGGTGATGGTGCACTTGACTGTGGCTCTATTGCAAAAGGCAGACCATACTCCTTTGCTAAGAGACGTGGCTCTTCCTCACCAGACTTCATACTTAAAGCAAAGGTTCTACCAGTGCAGCACACTGTGCTGAAACGGTCCCCATCTGTTGTTCTCTGCCTGTCAGATGCACAGAATTACACAATCCTTTCTGTGCAGCTGATAATTTGAGCAACCGTGGCAATGTCTAGACTTCCCTCTCTCCTACATGAGCACAGATGCTTCAGGGACACCAGCTTTGCCCTGTCCAAGCTCCTACAAGATGCGTGGCCCTCCTTCTGTGTATCACTCTAGTCTTTTGGCATAGCAAAGTTTAGTCTGTCCCATATGGTACCTCAACTTCAGTCAGGTGAAAGAAGTGAGTATGAGGACCAGTGAAGACTGACTGTATTGTGGCAATGACCCTGGTGCTCTCTCTGAGGCTGCAGGACCTGTCTGTGACAGTGCTTAGTAGGATGGGAAACACTTTGTCTCCATCCTGCGACCACTCAGCCCCAGCATCATTGTTTGGGGACAGGATTAAGGACATTTAACCAGAGATGAAGTTGGGTATGATAGTAGCTACTGCTTCTGCTAGAAACAACACAAATTGTATGTGGTGAGGAAGGAATTAGCATAGGCAGTAGTATAGAAAGAAAGGGAGAAACAAGCCTGGCCACAGCAGAGAGAGAAGGGGAAGTGATGGATCCTCAAAGATATACAGTTGGCCAGGGTGTGGGAAGAAGCAGAGGACGGCCTTGAGATACAAAGGCACTTTGTGGAATGGAAGTAGGTCTCACAAACCAAGAAGACTAAGACTAACCAAGTCTCAGTCAACTAAGACTAAGACTAAGACTAACCAAGTCTTAGTCAAGAGGGTAAGTACTTGCTGATGTCTGACTGAATGAGATTTACTGTGGCTATTCTGATGTCACTAGCACATACAACCTCCCTGCTCTGCTCTGAAATGACATCCCTGCAATGCAAGCACATTCACTTAGACTTTTCTACCAAGTACACATTTCCAGTGCTGCCAACACCAGGAGAGGTCAGAAATCCACACTGAACACCACCGCAAAAAGAGGGGGTTGATTTCTTCTTAGCAAAATTTCAGAGGGAGATGGAGAGACTTCTCTTGTCTGCTGCATACAAGCTACAAATCATAACCCAGTGATCTTAAACTGAGAAACTAAGGACCAATCAAGTGAACCTGAAGTCGCTAGAAAATCTGTTAGACCACAAGCACAATACACCTTGTGCTTTTCTCACCATTCTTGTGCTCTTAGTCTGAGATTTTCTGCCAACCTGTCGGCTCTTTAAAATCCTTGCTCCAGTATGAAGTCAATAATCTGGAAGTATCAACATCAATCACATTGCAGTGACTGTGCAACCAGTCAAAGAGGCAATGATTAAATATTGCAAGAGTAATAGCTTTCCTTCTAATAAGGTATTTTAGTAGTAAACAGGGAGTGTGGAATAAGAAATCTAGCCAGAAATCCCGTGACTGCTGTGGTCCAGGCTGTGAGAGTGTTTTTGCTGAGACAGCAGGACCAGAGGGCAGTGAGAGTATCCATGGCACAAGTCTCATGCTGATGCTGGGCAGGAGAACAGAGCAGCAACGAAAAGGTCCAGTAGATTTAAATCCTACTGGAGATAACAGTGACCCTGGAGCCAATGTGAGCAACTTGTGCCTCCTGCACATTCTCATAAAAGAGATACCTTTCCCTTCAGAGTGTGGCCGTAAGGGTATGAAGTCTTGCAGTGCTACTCAGCATAGGAGGAGAAATATCAAGATACAAAGCACTCGCTCAAAGGGAGCAAATCCTGACACACAGACACATGAGAAGTCCTAAAATGGCTCACAAAGTGACAGTTTTGTTGTCGTTGCCCAACCTTAATTTTCATGGCTTTATTCATTATAAGCACATTAAAAAAACCTAAGTAACTATTTCAATTTTTAATAGACAAGTGATTGTTTAGGAATGGATTACTAAGATTTGTTCCACATCCTTGACAGGGTCACACATTACTTTCAAAAAGCTTTGGATTACAACCAGGAGTATTCTAGAAAAGTTTTTCCTTTTTAAGTTTTTCTGCACTTTGAATATTGGTGGTCAAACAAAGAATGTGCAATGAATGGAAGGAAAAACCCCTGATTTTCAGTTGAATTATTACCCAATCTTCAGATATCTGAGCTTTAATACTGTGTGAGGCATCTGATTTTATCTAAATGCTATTAGTATATTTCAAGTCAGTTAATAGGGATCATTGAACTGTGCCAGGTTAAACTGTGTCGAGCACTAGCAAATACAAGTGGGGCCTTAAAAAGAAAAAAAAATAAAATGCAGTCTGGGACTAATTCCCAGGAGACTTTTGGCACACAGACCCTGATAATTCATAGGAATAGACCATTGCTTTGATTTAATGATGACCTGATTCATGGTAGTTCAAATCTAATTGTTTGGACTACTGAAATATCTGCAAAGGGATTCCAGCTTTGAGGAAAGTCTGCAGGGGAATTCCAGCTTTGAGGAAAGGCAATGTGAACGGGATTCTGTGGTGCAGTGTCCATTTGCTGATATGAATAATACCCTCTCTTGGTACAAAATGTAAATGCACTTGGGGTTTTGAATTTACAACTCCATCCCTGGCAGTTGCAAACAGAAAGACTGAAGTGACTCATCCTCTGCACCACAATGAGGCAACATTTCAGGCACATATCCAACACAGTGCACCTTATTTACCTTGCTCTTTCAGTAAGAAATTTCCATGGTTCATGGTATCTGAATTTCCAGGAACAGAGGCTCATAAAACAATATGCTGAGGATGTGCACATTACTGAACTGAAGACCATTTAGGAAACATTGAGCTTGGCAGGTTATCACCAAGTCAGAAGCAGGTTGGAAGTTCAATTGTCCAATAAAGTTGTTTTGGAAGGAAAATTCTGCCTGTCTCCAAAAAGAGCCATCTCTGAGTGAGTTCACTCTTGTGACTCTGTGCTGGTTAAAGACACAGACACAGAATAATTATAGAATCATAGAGTCATAAAACGGTNCCAGCCTTCCTGTAGGCCCTCTTCAGATACTGGAAGGCTACTATAATGTCTCCTCGAAGCCTTCTCTTCTCCAGACTGAAGAACCTCAACTCTCTCAGTCTGTCCTCATAGCAGAGCTGCTCCAGCCCTCTGATCATCTTCGTGGTCCTCCTCTGGACCTGCTCCAACATTTCCATGTCCTTCCTGAGCTGGGGGCTCCAGAACTGCACACAGTACTCCAGGTGGGGTCTGACAAGAGCAGAGTAAAGGGGCAGAATCTCCTCCCTTGCCCTGCTGGCTACACTGCTCTTGATGCAGCCCAGGACTCAGTTGCTGTCTGGGCTGCATGTGCACACTGCAGGCTCATGTTGAGCTTTTAATCAACCCAGACCCCCAGGTCCTTTTCCTCAGGGCTGCTCTCCAGTCATTCATCAACCAGCTCTTCCACTAAAAGGACAGGGACTGGTCTTGGATGTTATTTGATATTCTTTAAACTCCTGAAGATCTAGACAACTATTTCCAAAAGAGTTAAATTTAAGGCGACTGAAAACAGCTCATGAGGAACACTCAAGTTTGACCACACTTCTGCTCTGTGTCATTAAGAAATACTGTTCGGTGAGGTGAACTTACATAAAATCTGGTCAGCATTATAAATATGTTTTGAACATACAATCATGAGACTCTCCAGTAGTCCTAGAAGCCATCATCTGGCAGTTGAATAATATTGAGTGTCCATGATATGAGGATTAAATCAGAACTATTAAGATAATTGATCTGGGGCCCTTTTGTCTCAGAATTGGCCATTATTATGAAATTTCATTAAGAAAGTCTGTTTTCCTATGACAATTTCTTTGTCATGTCATGTTCTGCTTAATTTCTTGATGGATGATCCTGAATATTCTGGTATGAAACCATAAGAAAGCCTACCAACAAGCTGCAGCAGATAATGGTGTTTGTCAAGCCTGAATATCCAGAGTACTTATAGCACATTTGAGTATGAGAAATTAACACAATTTGAGATGTCTAGCAGGAGAAAGAACATCTTGACTGTTAGGGCATGAGTTTCTTTCAGTCTACTATTATAACAACACACAGGAAAAACAGCAGAGATTGCTTGAACTTGGCTGGGCTTTTTTTCTGGGCCTACATTTGTGGTGTGCCTCGCAAAACAAGACCATAGCCTTTCTGACACTGCCTAGAATGCTGTTGTAGTGGATTTGAGACTCAGGTGTCTTTAAGATGACCACCAAGTCCTCCAGGAGGTAAAAAGAGTCCTGTGGGGATGGACATGGTCACATGATATAGTAATACGTGGTTCTGATTTCTGGTATCACACCATGTAAAGCAGTGCCTAGCTGAGGTGGCTCTCTTCTCCTCTTCCCCTCGAGAGGAGCACATGTCACTGCTTCTCACAAGGAATGTGATATGTCACAAGGGCTGCTGAGGCCCTGTAGGCCTAAGCTGGGGGGGCAGTTCTGCCCTACTCTCAGGCCTGCTAAGGCTAGATGGGGTGGAGGATTCTGGAAGGTTTGGGCCTGGTAGGCTCAACCTAGTTTGTGAATGTATTCATTCTATCTGAATGTCATCTGTATATATATAGTTGTAAATAGAATCTCCATTTAAACTTCCCATCAGCATGCAGCATTTTTTTTGCACTCTGCAAAAGCAACAAATACCACTTCTGTCCTCTGGTGTTGAGAGGCTCATGGCTGTAAACCAGCACAGCTGCTAAAAACTTCGCACAAGTCCTGGTAGGAAATTCTCATGAGCAGTTTTCACGTCTCCGACTCTGATTTCCTTCACAAGGCACAATTCTGTCAAAGGCACAGATAGGGGGAAAAGTCCATTCTTGCAAATGTGAAGAATCTGGTTTGTTTCTGTATTGCTGTTTATTTTGTGACAATGTAACAAAGTCTGTAAATATTGTTGAGCCAGAGTCAGTATTAGCAATGGAAATATTTACTAGTGCTGTAACTGACATTTCGTTAATGTTACTGTAGCACTGTCTCATGAGTCATGACATGATGGAAATTAATTTGTCCCTGCTGTAGGTCTCTTTCTTTACTATAAAGCCAGTTTGCCCTCTTATATTCATCTGTTCCTTTGTCTGTAGTAGAACTAATAAACCAAAACCATGCTTGAACATCCTTGTACTTGCTGCCTTCTCCATGACTAAGGCATTTTAAACGTCAATTTGCATAGGTAATGGAACAGTCATGCGAAAACCAAGACCCTGGAGAAGGCACCTCTAAAATTCACAGAAAGAATCTGGGCTCCTTCAGCCTTTGAAAAGGCATGTTTTTACAGTCTGTGGTACGAAAGCTGTGTCCCTACAGAACCACAACTCATTTTCTAGTAACCCACAGCAAAGCTAGCTGTCCTCTGCCCAAATTCACCTACCAGCATGGCAGTGCATGGACCTCATGTGGTCCTCTTACCAACCAGTAAAAAATCTTTATTACTTTGCATCCTTTCTAGGATGACACCTTCTGGTGATTCAATAAAATACAGTGAGACTATGCGAAGAGCAAGCAAGAAGATGCATATGCATACCTAGTGACTACAGAGGGTCCTTGCAACAGCTGAGGCCGGAGCACAGGGTTTATGAGGGAAGGCAGAAGGTGCTGGGCTGGTTCAGCTTGCAGAAGAGAAGGAGAAGGACAGACCTTGTGTCCAGTAATTTTGCAATGCACAGAGTCCTCCTGGTTTACCTCTTAAGGAATGTTTTTCACCATGGGGGTGGCAAGTCACTGGAAGAGAGTTTTGAATGTGTTGCAGGATCTCCAGCCTTGGAAATAATCCCATTTTGACTACACAAGGCACATTCTAGCAGGGTCTATTTCATGCAGGGGATTGGGCAGCCAAAGGTCTCTTCCCATCTCAGTTATTCCATGAGATAATAAAGTCTTTGGAAGGTTTATTGGTTTGTTTCTTTGTCTGACAAACTGGCTTCTAACCTCTGTTTAGTTTCTCTGTCTTGGATTTAGTAAACTCTCAACATTTCAAACAAAGTCTTTGACCTGTTTTCTATATAAGGGTTTTTTATTGTAGAAAATACAGTAGGAGAAATTAGGTAGACCCTTAGACAAAAATATTCAAAGAGGAAATCCCTCTTTATTCTCCCCTCGTCTGTTGAAAGACAAATATCTTTTATTTGTGCATCCATGTTCCCATTATCTCTCCAGGCCTTTCTACAGTACACCAGAAGTACACTTTCAGCAGCCTGTTCAGAATTTAACCAGTGGCATAACCTGCATTTCTCAGTGTTGATGATAACTGAGTCAGCTGCAATTTAACTGACTTCATTTGACACTCTCCAGATCTGCTTCCAAACTCTCTTTCTGTCAATAAGTAGGAATGCTAATGCTAAACTGCTTCCACTGAGAAGTTTTTTCTCATTTTTAGATCTCAAAGAAGCACTTCTCCATCATTAAATGGTTTTATTTCATTTAGCCTTTTCTGAAACTTGAACTTGTTGTGAGTTGGAGGAGCATGCTTTGGGCACACAGCCAGAAAAGCTGGAAGAAATTAGACTTATGGTGAAAAACAACTTATTTTTCTTTTCTTTTAAAAAAAAATTTTTTATATTTTTAAAGGG
>VWZE01000518.1:131919-148269 GCA_013396675.1 Eubucco bourcierii | reverse complement strand
TTGCAAACATAGCAGTTCAGATTAGCTGAGTTCAGTGTTTCCCAAGATCCTGCTTGACCATCTGTATCTCGTCTACGTGACCCTTGTCAGCTAACCAAGCCTCCACACAGCAGGGCTCGCCCTGTGCTGGGATACACAGCTGCTCGTCTGAACTCAGCTCAGCCCCAGTCCGTTTTATGCTGGCCGAGCACAAGAAACAGCCCCGAGGCAAATCTGCGACACCGCGACTTGCCAAGCCCTTTGCCGAGCCTCACAAACCACCGGACTGCTCCAACCTGGGGGCTGACCGCTCCGATAGCCTCCTAAGAGCCACGGAGGATTTACCTCGCGTTCACGATCTCCTTGATGGACGCCTCTCCTCGGAGCCACAGCAGCGGCGAAGCCACATTGCATCACCGCCACGTGGGAAGCCTCACGCGGCAGGGACTGTGTCTTTCCTCATTTTGAGTTTCCATCTATACTTCTGAGTTATTAATTCTGAGGGTCCACTAAGTGAGTAAATTCCTTTTTCTTTTGAAGTTCGGGAAATCTCAAGGCAGCAGTTTGTGCTGTTCATTTCTAGTTGTTCATTTTTCTAAACGTCTCTTAAAAATCATTTAAGTTAATTTTATTGTGTGTATATATACATTCTGCAAAGGTAGTTTTACCAACCGCATATTAGAATCTATGTTTGAATTGTGAATAATTTGAGGAATTTTCTTTATTTAATAAAATATCTAATATTTTTATATTAGCCTTGTTACAATTAATTAATAACCCCGATTCAACCCCACCTTAACATAAGCCCAGGTTTGGAGAACTAGGCTGAGGCTGAATATGATTTTATGTATTCTGTATATATTTGTAAAAAGTATTTCCATTTAAACTTCTGATCTATTGTGAAGCATTTTTATTTTACTCCTTTGGGAAGGACTAAAATAGCTTTCTGTTTGCTCAAAATCAAGACACCTTCTAGCTTCAAGAACAAAATCACTGAAAGAAGACCCTGTCTTCTACATATTTCAGAGTTGCCTCGATGGACAACTGTTGTTAAAATACTGTTTTCCAGGATGCAGTTTGCCGCAACTTTGTACAGTTGCTACTTGGCTGTGAGTTCATGTAGGTGTATGATCCTACACTGCAGCACAAACTTGTTTTCTCCTTGGCATAGATGGTGTTTGGGGTCCTCCCATCTAGGACTAAAATTAGTCTTTTCAAGAAAGTAAGAAAGTGAGCATAAGATAAAGTCATGTATGTTCCACAAGAACCTCAGGTCACTTCCAACGCTCTGTACTCATTGGCACAGAGAACTTCAGTGTTCGTGGGTGCCTTGGTTGAGCTTTCTTACTTCTGCTTTTACAGGCTTAATTTGGGAGTGTCTAGAAACAGCTCTGGAGAAGGAGAGGAGGAAAGAGAATAATATTTTCTGTCCAGTATAAAAAATGGTAGGGGCATGAATTGACGCTTAGCAGCTCTGTCACACAACCATGACATGAGTAGTTTTGGTTAGTTTCCACTAGATGATGCTGTAGGCACTCCATGGAACAGAGCCTGTTGCCGTTAAAAGCAGGGGGAGAAGTACATTCTCAGCTACGAATTTAGCTGAAGCACTGTTTCTACCCATAAATTTACACTCAAACCCCAAAGCATTCTAAGTGAGGTGCTTTGCATATATAATAACAGAGGTTTCAGCCCAGATGACCACCCAGCTACTTAACACTGAGGATAATCAAGCCTGGGTGGGAGCAGACTTGCAGTGCTAGTCTTCAATTCCAGCTCTCTCCTATCTCTCTCCTCCTTTCTTCTGCGTGGGACATTATCTAGGGTATTCTAACATCATGGTGTTGTGGTGCTTGGTGGTCTGTTTCCAGTATATGTCTGCAGCAGCCAGGCAGGGCAAAAGTCCAAAAATCCCTACTCATTTATCTGAAAGCTGAAACAACTCTTCTGGTAAATCTGTGATGTGGTGGCAGTGGGGATCATAATTTTAGGAAAACAAACACAAATTGTCATCTTTCATGTTGTAGTGGTTGGGATAAAAATGAGAAGGAGGGAAGTTGTGTACACACCCTCTGTGGAGTGACTTTCTTAATGACGCTCTCATTAAGAATGACTTCTGCCAAATGCTGTTTGCTTTCTGCTGTCAGATCTGTCTGAATAAATCACAGGAAACTCTGCTTAAAAGTGAGACATGTTCTCCTCTGCTTACTGAGTGACATACAGACCAACTGCAAGAAGGAGCCTGCCAATTGCTCCATCAGGCATCCCGCTTCAGTACCACATCTGAAAAATAGAAGATGCCTTGCCAAGTCTCCATCTTAGTTTGTGGTCTCTCTTACTGCCTTCTCATGGACACACTTACATGGTCATGGAGTGGAGAAGCTTTTGCTCTATAGACTGTTCTTCTGTGGAGCTGGCATTGCACTGCTGGAAGCTTCAGAAAAAAAACCAGAGCAAGAACCTTACTTCAGCACAGACTGGCCACACACTGGTTAACTGAGAGAAATCAAACTTTGATAGCAATAGATACAAATTTGGGAGGGTGCATGAAGCCAGACTGATGGAGCATCAATATATGAGGGAGTGCTACACCACATTAAATTAATTGTGTTCATTTCCAGTATCACAAAAACTATTACATACCTTAATGCATTGTGATCATGGGGTAGATGGACTCTCAAGGAAGCTGTCTTCAGTCTCTCATTCTGTGATCACTTCCTTTTTCTACAGTGATTCTCTTCATTTGTCTTTACAAATTAATTACAGAATTATTTTTACCACACTTGTTTACTTTTACATCACAAAATATAACTGCTTTCTGAAAAACAGTCTCTGGTTATTGTTTCCTTTTTTTCTCTGAGATTAAGTCAAATGTGTTTACACCAAAGTTAAGGTGTTTGACAACACAGAATGGTTTAGGTTGGAAGGGACCTTAAAGATCATGTAGTTCCAACCCCACTGCCATGTGCCAGGACACCTTCCACTAGACCAGGTTGCTCAGGGCCCTATCCATCCTGGCCTTGAACGCCTCTAGATAAGAGGCATCCATAACCTTCTTGGGCAACCTGTTCTGGTGTCTTACCGCACTCGCTGTAACAAATTTCTTTCTAATATCCAGTCTAAATCCACCCTTTCTTCCAGACATGTCCTTGGCCCTCCAGGTACTTCACAGAGAGTAGTTAGGTCCATATTTGGCCAAGTCACGCAGTCACTACTGTAACTTCTGGGGTCCAGTTATAGCTGTGGAGATCTTGGCTGATAATCCTTGATGATGTACACTCTTTCTAGTTTGACCAAAAATACATGATTTGTTAATGCTCCATTCACACAACTGCAAAATGTGAAGAACTCAGTGAAAGTGAAATACCATCTTTAAGACACCCGTTCCTGGATAACTTGTGGATAACTGTGAAGGCTAAATAGTATTATAAAACTATGGGCATAAAGGGAGGATATTAGCATGTTCAAGTGAATTCAAATGCTTCCATATGCAATGCTCAAGAAGTCTTTGGTGTCCTCTGAGGGTTACATATGTCCTAGTAAACTACCACTGCATTTTTATCTCCCATAAGTTTTTTACAGGACAGAGGTCTTCATAAATGATAGGAGACAAAAGACTTACTTCTGTCTCCACTGTCTCTTCACTTGACACCCATGGAGAGGACTTTGCTGTCTCTATGCTTTTTCTTCCCTACCTGCTTGACTCTCCCAAGAGAAAGGAACAAAGAAATTTCATAGACCAACATGCTAAGTCAGAAACACTGCCTCTCCATTAAGTTTGTCCTTACAGTCAGCAAGACCATGCACACCTGTAAAAAAGGCTCCTGAGTATCTGATTAGAGAGGAATTCCTATCAGGCAGAGCAAACGAAAAGGAATAGTCAATGTGTCTGCCTGCTGTGAATTAAATTATACCTTACTCTATTGCATTTGCAGATTGGTGACTTGGTGCTAACAGTATTGCAACAGAGCGTGAAGTAAATTGTTCCACTAGCTGTAGAACAACTGTCTTCATGCTCTGTATCCTCTGGTGTCTCTCTTCATAATGTCTGTCTGTTCCCATGAACTTCACAGTAACTCAGCATCTGTTAGTGTCTTTGAGACTCTTTAACATTCTGTCATGAGGGGCTGTCCTCAGTTTCAAAGACCACCTACACTCAGTTTCCTTATACTGAAAAGATGATAAACATTATGTTAATTATTGGCTTGTCTATAGCCTGAATGCTTGCAATTCAGTTCCCAAAGCTGTAAGACGCACATGTATGTGAAAACAAAATCTTGATCTTCAAAGACGTTTATAAGAAGTTGATTAGGAGAGCTAATTATTGCTGTTGTGGTCCAGGATGGAAGCATAGGATCATTCAAATTGAAAAAGTCTTCCAAGATCATCACGTCTAACTGTTAACACTGCCAAGGCCACCAATAAAACACTAAGCACCACATCTACATGTCTTTTCACCACTTTCAGGAGAAGTGATTCCACCACTCCTCTGGGAAGACTGTTCCAATGCTTCTTTAGTCAAGAATTTTTCTCTAATATCCAAACTAAACCTCCTCTAGCACAACTTGAGGCAATTTCCTTTCATCCTGTCACTTGTTACTCGAGAGAAGAGACCAACACCTACCTCACTACACCCTCCTTTCAGGTAGCTTTAGAGATAGATAGGATCCCTCCTCAGCATCCTCTTCTCAAGACCAAACAACCTCAGTTCCCTCAGAACACGTAATCTTCATGCATACACACAAAGAAAGCAAATCCACTAACTGCTAGTGAGTTCTTTTAACATAAGACCTTGACTTCAGGGTGGCAACCACAGTACATCTGAAGTTTCACTGTCTGAAGCTGATAAAAATGGGCATCATTGGAGAAAAGGTTTACAATAAATGCTGGATTATTTTTACAGCCAAAGAAAGCAACTGGCCTACCAGCTGCCTCACTTGGGTTGCAAAGGAAGGGGGCTGAATAGACTGCAGTAGAGTAGCCCTTGGTTCTCATGATAAGGATTAACTGTATCACAGTCTTAGTAACTGAGAGGGTTTTGCATATCCATCTTCTGCCTGAGCACTGCAAATGCTTTGTCTAAAAAGCCCTTGTCATTTTGACAGAAAGAGCTAATTCTATGCAAAGATATTTTGTGATTTAACTGACACTAGCGTGGTGAAAATCTGTTTGTTCCCTGGCACCTCAAAATCTCTGAGCCAAGTGTCATGGCTGTGATCCAGCTGAGCCTTGGTATGAATGTGCACTCTAAGCACAGGCATTGTCTTGTCAAACACAAGCAACAGCATAACTAAAAGCCATCACAACAGATATGTTCTGTGGGTTACATGTGTAAGAATTTGTGTCTTAAAAATGGATGTTGAATATCCTCTTTGCGTGCACTTTTCAATGTTACTTTTAAAGCTTCTTTTTGATATTTTTTGCAATCGAGGAAGTAGGAGCAAAGGGAAACAGATTAAGAAATGCTAACATGAAGGATGGTTTTAAGTTACCATGAACTCGTATTTAGTCTATACAAACCTTTCACAAGTTTGCATAGCGAGGTTTGCTCCACATTATTTTTGGAAGCTGGGTGGGGTTTCTCTTCTGTTAGACATTTCCAGATCTTTTCTGTGCTCTGTACAAGGCTCTCCATCCCTTGGGTGGTATTTCTAGATCTGTCTGTTGTTCCAGGGCTCTGATCTAACAATTGTTATGTTTAAACTACGCCTGTGGGAGTGAGCTTTCCCTGTTTGTCTGTCTTTAATGTGGGTGGGAAACCGTCTTTCAGCTCTCAGATATGCACTGTGCTCTGTTCTTGCTGACTCTGTCCAGGTTAGCAGGATGCACAAACACATTCAACAACACAACTCCTGTGGCGACAAGCTACCTATGTCTTACAACAGAATGTGTCCTGCTGCAACAGCAAGCGGATCATTCTCTGATAAACTACAAAGCTGCTCTATCACATGTTTGTTGCACTTTGAGGTACCTGAAGGAAGCAAGATTTTCTCTTGGCATTGTTGAACCATCATCATAGAAGTATTGACCTGCTTACAAGTGGGGAAACATTCCAGCTATGTAAACAACTGAGAATTTTTTTCCCTCTGCATTCTTAGAGTAAGCTGGCTTTAGCTTAGTCCATAAGTTAAATTCTGTGTGTACTGTTCCTTTTGCTGCCTTCACAAATAAATTGATTTCTTTTGCACCAGAAGCTGTTGGCCATTGAAAAATGTAGAATTGCAGAGACACAGGATGAGTTTTCATGTGTTCTTGTGAAAAACAGCAGAGGATTTTGAAAAGACATCAAGTGACCAACTCTAAAATGCATTTGCAAAAGATCTAAAAACTCTCATCCTGGGTGAACCCAGATGCTGCTTTAAGCAGCAAGTGCAGCTGTAAATGACAGCTTAAGACAAACCAAATAATAGGACAAGTTAAAGTCTCTCCCTTTTCTTCCTCTTGCTCTTGTAAAAGGTCTCAGCGTCCAGTGCGTAAATGGAAGAATGTTTTGACACATCAACTACTGAGTTTAGACTTGCAGTATTGAGTTCAATAGAGTTTAATAGCCAAACAGCATTCTCTTCCTTGAATCTGTTAGACACATATTAACCCATCCATATCACTGTCTTCTACAACATTCCATCCTATTCAGACTCCATCTTGTGTAGTCTGGATAGCAGAAAATAGGTCAAAAAAAAGAGGAAAGAACCTACTTTTGTCAGTTTAAATTGACTGTCTTACTTTTTCATTCTGTTGTCTTTAGCTCTTAACAGGAGTAATTCTCAGCTCTATTCACTTACTCTTTGTAGAGTTACATTCTCAGTCATTACATCCTCAGTCATCACATTCTCATCATCACATTCTCAGAAGCAAGACTTATTTCACACATTTGATGTTTTTCTGTTCTTTTGTTTAGTTTGATTTTGACATGAAGCAAGAGAACAGGCATATAATAATATTGATGTGGCTGTATGATAGGTTTTTAAAGGGATACAGTACTTTTAATTCTATTGTTGTTCTGTATCTGTAAGAGGAAGCTAAAGGGATTTTTTTTCCCATATATACAGAGACTTGAAAATTATGAAGTGCAAGGATACTGTCAAAACATTACGCACAGTGGGTTCTGTTTTTCTGTTTTCCTTCATTTGGATTAGATCTGTACCACAGAAGCAGAAGACAGGTAGAAATTAATTTGAAATACAAATACAAATACAGGAGTCATTTGGATTTTCATTTCTTCTGCAGTTCAGGCTCATTTCTTCACTCACCCATTCAGGAATGCTGCATGTAATGTATTTTGTATCTAGTCCAATTCTACATCTATCCTACTAAACCGACTGAACCCTGTCAGTGAAGATGTCATAAATTTGCTGGTTTACAATCTTTTGAAACTCAGCTTTAATGAGTAAGTCCTTAAGTTCCAACTGCTTCACTTGGTTTTGCTCCTTTCAGATGTCTTTCAGGCAAAAGAAAGTGAGCAGAACAGACAACTTAATTCACCTATTTGTTAACTAGTGTCACCACAGTCCTCAAAGTAAGGCTGCTGTGGAATGCCAGAGATAGTGAAAGCCCCACATAACTAAACAAACAGNAGAAAAAAAAAGAAAAGAAAAGACAGAGATACTGTTATATACCAAACACTGAAACACTGCATCAGATCATGCTCAAAAACAGCAATTCTACTTTGGCTCAGTGTTAGCATTTCTTTGGTAAATAAATTTTGGACAATACATTATGAAAACCTCCTTTTAAGGTGCACACAAGGGTTCCATCTGGCACAAACAAGTGAGGTCTGTGTTCTCAAATGCTGAATTTTGCCCTCTATCTACTGACGGCAGAGAGAGCTACAGTGGTGGTTGCATTACTTTGCTTGACAGAGCTTATCTGGGTACCATGAAGTATTAGATTTGTATCTGTTTGCACTAATTATTACAAATTCATGAATCTGCAGAATAGTAATGAAATGTTTCCCCCCTATGCCTCTTCTATTCCTGTTGGGTTTGTATTTCAAAATAATTAATTGATGACAAAAGCTGATCCCTTTTGCAATTTGAAGCTGAAGTCTATCACTTTCTAAAATTGCTACCAAATACTCACTCACTACAGTGTGTGTGTCATTTGGTTATGTTGTAGTTTAAGCCCACCCAGCAGGAACTAAACACCACACAGCTGATTGCTCACTCCTACCCCTTCCAGTGGGAAGCAGAGCAGAAAATGACAGAAAAACCTTACGGGTCAAGTCAAAGGACAGGAGGACTCACTCACCAGTTGCAGTCATAGACCAAAGACAAACTCAAGTCGAGGAAAACAACATCAATTTCATTTAAGCAAAACTACCAGCAAGTCATCAATTGAATCAGAGTAGGACAGTGAGAAATACGATTGGGTCTTATGCACACCTTGCTTCCACTCTTCCCTTCTTCCCAGGCCCAGCTCTGCTACCTCCACCCCACCAGCAGTGAAAGAATGTTGGGAATGGGAGTTGTGGTTAGTCCTAGTTCATTCCGTGTTTTTTTTTTTCCTGCAGCTCCTTTCTCCTTAAGGGGAGATCTTCTCACAGTCTTCCCTTGACGCAACATGGTGTCACTCCCATGAGAGACAGTCCTCCATGAATTCCACCCACCACTGTGGGTGCCTTCCATGAGCCATAATCCTCTCAGTGATAGACTGCTCCAGTGTAGGCTTCCCTCAAAGTAGTGAACTTCTTCATGATCAGTGTTTTTCTCCAGCATGGGATCCTCCATAGGCTGCAGATGGGGCTCTGACCCACCATTGATCTGCAAGGGCTTTGAGAGCTTAGTCTGCCATCTCCATGGGACAAAGATGAATGGTCGCTCTGGTATGACACCACCTCACCTTCCTCACAAACTTCCATGTCCACATGGTTGTCTCATGTCCCACATCAAGAAAGTAACTCCCAAAACAAAAGAACTCACTCAATAGGTTTCCCCCTCTTAAACATGTTATTGCAGAGGTGCCAATTTGGTTATCCTTGACCAGAGGAAGGTCTGACTTGGAGCTAGGGGAATTTCTTGAATCCTCTGGCATAGGAGTTATGCCAGTAGTCACCTCCTCCAGTACAAAAATGCCACTAGACACAAAGTCAACACAGGGTATAAAACAGCAAACCTGTTGATCATCTTAAATCTGACTTTAAAGAACTCTGGACATCCACATAATGCTGAATCTTCCCTAAGAGTAAGTTTGTAAGCAAAGTCAGAAGAATAGGATGAAGCCAACAGACCTACAAGTCTCTTTATCCCATTTCTATCAAGAGATTTGCTTGTTAAGTGTTTTCTAAGCTGTTAAGAACAGCTGTTAAAGAACCTAGTAAAATTTGTATGAAGTAGCTGGCCGTGTGAGAGGCACTGCCTTCACTCATACTCATCTGGAAGTGTGCATGCATGGAGCAAAGACTAATGATGTCAGCACTCCTTATCCATAACACTATGGCCTTGCTCAGTGCAAGTAGTAGTGTCCAAATAGTCATAAAGACAACCTAGCTGTGTTGTTTCCCAGCTTCAAAGTAATTGCTTTTGCCACCTGAATGTATCCCTCAAACTTTTCAAGTAGTCTAAATCACAGGGTTAAGGTAGCAGACAGATACTTCATGTTTTCCATAGCCCTCTTGAGAAAAATGGTGTGCTAGACACAATATAAATTCTAAAATATTTGGAAGGCAAAAGTAGTAGAGCTTGCCAGAGGGTGACCGTTTCACAACAGCTCTCAAGGTTTCAAAACTTGTTTTCACTATGTGCTAGAGAAAAAACAACGCTCTTCCAATGCTTTCAGGAAGAAGAACCATGACAATAGTTCTCTCCAGACACAGAAGTCCAGGGCACATACTTTCCACCTCTCAGGAGCAAATCTGTCATGTATGGCTCCAGAATCTTCTCAAATTGTATGTAAGACTTCATTTTAAATTATGTTTTGTTAAATGATGGCAGTATTTTTGTGTTTTTTGAAGCCTTTGGGTAAATCTAGTGGATCTATCATCTCTAAGCCAACTGTCACCTCGTGGATCTGACAGAAGGTGAATGCTCTACTGTACAAGCTCAACACAAAGGTCAAGGTGGCCAGACTATGGAGGGTTTTTATTGTATTGCTTTCTTAGCCCTACATTTATTACCAAAATATAATTCTTCCTGTTTCTTTTATCAAAGCCCCACCTAGATCCTGTGGTATTAAAAAACAAATCTCATCAGAAGAGCAGAGCCATAAGCTTTCCAGAAAGACACACGCTCTTCATGCTGCTTTTACTTGTTATCAAAGTGCGGAATAGTGGATAGCACATGTATTGTATGTGTGTTCATGCATGCTATGCCAGAACCTTTCCTGCTGAACTAAACATCTTGCTATTTAACCTTTTTGCCTCAACTATGCAGACTATTTGACAACCCAGGCCAAGGAAGTTAAAGTTTCTAGGCATATTTGTGCAGAGATCTTAGCATATTATATGTGTAAGTGGTCAAATCCATCTATATTCAAAGCCCAGAAAAATAACTGAACTTTTCCAATTCTCTTCATGTAACTGTTCAAGAGTGTTTTATGAAACAATAACCAATGTGCCTTTCCAAGGTCATGTGCATGTTAGTGACAGAATTCAAATATAAAATGTCAATGCACTCTTAATTAGGTCAAGATGTCTGAGCAAAATTCCTTCTGTCCAAAGCATCCTTTTTTCCATGTGTAGGATAATTAAAATAAATGATGCCCATGAGAAAAACCATGCTCTATCATCAGAATCCCATTTATCTAGATAAGCTTCAAATCCCTCCTTGTTTTGTACAGATAAAGTTCATCTGTCTTTATTTGCAATTGATCTGGCTTTGCTTAATCTTAGTGCAGTGCATTGGGGCTTTCTGCCTCTGTAGCATTCACGATTAACTTTGCATCACTGAAAAAACAGAGCTCATAGCTCCCTCTGCTTTCCAGCTGCCCTCACACTCCTTATCTTAACCTTTTTTTGTGACCTTATAGGTCTCTATATTTGGCTATGCTTAAGAAGCAACAATCTAAAGAGCCATCAACAGGTCCTTCTTCACCCTGAGGTCATAAGGTGAGGCAATGATTAGATGGCAAGGTAACACCACATTTTTCTCACAGGTATAGCAGTGGACAGCCCACTTCGGCTGCACAGTGGGGAGATGACTTGAGACAGGCAGTTGTGCCAAAGACACAGGAAGAGGATGAAATGCTCCAATGTTTATTTTTGTAACAGATACTTCAGTTCATGTACTTCCTTTCCAGTATTTACATTACAGAGTACCTCCAGTTCCACTGCTTTCTATGGGATAGTTCATGAATAGTATTTGGATTCACACATAAGGGTGTATTCCAGGGTGGTTAGCCCTAGTCTTTAAAACTGGAAAAGCACCCTCCCTTAAGAAAACTGTCCTCCACACCTAAGGGTAGTTGCTCCCTTTACCTTTCACAGCTTTCTGAGAGCTGATGGTGGACATCCATGGGGTGGGGTGGGGCAGGGCAGCGCAGCTCTGCACCCCACTGGAAAACCTCACCATTACAGGACCATTCCCATCCTCCAGTAAAATACTTCACTTCCAGATGCTTGTAAGTGCTGTTTTGCATAACATGAATGTAAGCCAGCGTGGCAGTGATTGTCCGGTACTGCATGGGTTCCTGTCCAAAGCCCACTTCACCTCCTGCCCCAAGAGGCCTCGGGTCCATTAAACCATGTCCTCAGCTGCTCAGTCTGCACTTCTTTCTTAACATCTCCAGGGATGGTGACTCCATCACCTCCCTGGGCAGCCTGCTTCAATGCCTGTCCACTCTTTCGGTTAATAGTTTCTTCCTGATATCCAATCTATATCTACCCTGGTGCAACTTGGAAGTTGTTTCGTCTCAACCTATCCCTAGTTACTTGGGAGAAGAGACCAACAATCACTTTGCTACAATCCCCTTTCAGGCAGTTACGGAGAGCAGTGAGGTCAACCCTAAGCCTTCTCTTCTCCAGACTAAACAACTTCAGTTCCCTCACCCACCCCTCATAGAANCAATATAAATTCTAAAATATTTGGAAGGCAAAAGTAGTAGAGCTTGCCAGAGGGTGACCGTTTCACAACAGCTCTCAAGGTTTCAAAACTTGTTTTCACTATGTGCTAGAGAAAAAACAACGCTCTTCCAATGCTTTCAGGAAGAAGAACCATGACAATAGTTCTCTCCAGACACAGAAGTCCAGGGCACATACTTTCCACCTCTCAGGAGCAAATCTGTCATGTATGGCTCCAGAATCTTCTCAAATTGTATGTAAGACTTCATTTTAAATTATGTTTTGTTAAATGATGGCAGTATTTTTGTGTTTTTTGAAGCCTTTGGGTAAATCTAGTGGATCTATCATCTCTAAGCCAACTGTCACCTCGTGGATCTGACAGAAGGTGAATGCTCTACTGTACAAGCTCAACACAAAGGTCAAGGTGGCCAGACTATGGAGGGTTTTTATTGTATTGCTTTCTTAGCCCTACATTTATTACCAAAATATAATTCTTCCTGTTTCTTTTATCAAAGCCCCACCTAGATCCTGTGGTATTAAAAAACAAATCTCATCAGAAGAGCAGAGCCATAAGCTTTCCAGAAAGACACACGCTCTTCATGCTGCTTTTACTTGTTATCAAAGTGCGGAATAGTGGATAGCACATGTATTGTATGTGTGTTCATGCATGCTATGCCAGAACCTTTCCTGCTGAACTAAACATCTTGCTATTTAACCTTTTTGCCTCAACTATGCAGACTATTTGACAACCCAGGCCAAGGAAGTTAAAGTTTCTAGGCATATTTGTGCAGAGATCTTAGCATATTATATGTGTAAGTGGTCAAATCCATCTATATTCAAAGCCCAGAAAAATAACTGAACTTTTCCAATTCTCTTCATGTAACTGTTCAAGAGTGTTTTATGAAACAATAACCAATGTGCCTTTCCAAGGTCATGTGCATGTTAGTGACAGAATTCAAATATAAAATGTCAATGCACTCTTAATTAGGTCAAGATGTCTGAGCAAAATTCCTTCTGTCCAAAGCATCCTTTTTTCCATGTGTAGGATAATTAAAATAAATGATGCCCATGAGAAAAACCATGCTCTATCATCAGAATCCCATTTATCTAGATAAGCTTCAAATCCCTCCTTGTTTTGTACAGATAAAGTTCATCTGTCTTTATTTGCAATTGATCTGGCTTTGCTTAATCTTAGTGCAGTGCATTGGGGCTTTCTGCCTCTGTAGCATTCACGATTAACTTTGCATCACTGAAAAAACAGAGCTCATAGCTCCCTCTGCTTTCCAGCTGCCCTCACACTCCTTATCTTAACCTTTTTTTGTGACCTTATAGGTCTCTATATTTGGCTATGCTTAAGAAGCAACAATCTAAAGAGCCATCAACAGGTCCTTCTTCACCCTGAGGTCATAAGGTGAGGCAATGATTAGATGGCAAGGTAACACCACATTTTTCTCACAGGTATAGCAGTGGACAGCCCACTTCGGCTGCACAGTGGGGAGATGACTTGAGACAGGCAGTTGTGCCAAAGACACAGGAAGAGGATGAAATGCTCCAATGTTTATTTTTGTAACAGATACTTCAGTTCATGTACTTCCTTTCCAGTATTTACATTACAGAGTACCTCCAGTTCCACTGCTTTCTATGGGATAGTTCATGAATAGTATTTGGATTCACACATAAGGGTGTATTCCAGGGTGGTTAGCCCTAGTCTTTAAAACTGGAAAAGCACCCTCCCTTAAGAAAACTGTCCTCCACACCTAAGGGTAGTTGCTCCCTTTACCTTTCACAGCTTTCTGAGAGCTGATGGTGGACATCCATGGGGTGGGGTGGGGCAGGGCAGCGCAGCTCTGCACCCCACTGGAAAACCTCACCATTACAGGACCATTCCCATCCTCCAGTAAAATACTTCACTTCCAGATGCTTGTAAGTGCTGTTTTGCATAACATGAATGTAAGCCAGCGTGGCAGTGATTGTCCGGTACTGCATGGGTTCCTGTCCAAAGCCCACTTCACCTCCTGCCCCAAGAGGCCTCGGGTCCATTAAACCATGTCCTCAGCTGCTCAGTCTGCACTTCTTTCTTAACATCTCCAGGGATGGTGACTCCATCACCTCCCTGGGCAGCCTGCTTCAATGCCTGTCCACTCTTTCGGTTAATAGTTTCTTCCTGATATCCAATCTATATCTACCCTGGTGCAACTTGGAAGTTGTTTCGTCTCAACCTATCCCTAGTTACTTGGGAGAAGAGACCAACAATCACTTTGCTACAATCCCCTTTCAGGCAGTTACGGAGAGCAGTGAGGTCAACCCTAAGCCTTCTCTTCTCCAGACTAAACAACTTCAGTTCCCTCACCCACCCCTCATAGAACTTGTTCTCTAGAACCTTCACCAGCTTTGTTGCCCTTCTCTGGACATGCTCCAGCAACTTGATGTCTTGTCTTGCAGTGAGTGCCCAAAACTGAACACATTATTCAAGATCCTGCCACATCAATGCAAGAACAGTGGCATAATCATTTCCCTCTTCCTGCTGGCCACACCACTACTGATACAGGCCAGGATGCTGTCAGCTTTCTTGGCCATCTGAGTACATTTCTGGCTCATGTTCACTTGGTTGTCTGTCAGCGCCTCCAGGTCTTTTCTGTGCTGTGCAGTTTCCCAGCCACTCTGCTCCAAGCCTGCAACACTGCAGAACTGGGATTTTTATGACACAAGTGCAGGACCCAGCACTTGGCCCTGTTAAATCTCATACGACTGACCTTGGCCCACTGATCTACCTAGGACAGATTCCTCTGCAGAGCCTTTCTGCCTTCAAGAAGGTCAACACTCCCACCCAGTTTTGTCTCATCTGGAAACTTAGTGAGGTTGCATTCAATCCCCTCACCCAGATCACTGATGAAGATATTAAACAAGACTGTCCCTCAATAGTGAGCCCTGGGGCACATCACTTGTAACTGGACACCAACTGTATTTAACTCTATTCACAACTCTCTGGACTCCCCTTGGAAGTTGACTGATCTCTTAGAAGTCTGTGAGTCTTTTGTCAGGATCCACCATGTTATTATAACTCATCTAGAAAGTGGGGCTGTAACATCCATAATGATGAAGACTGCACAGCTGAAAATAGCAGTAGATTCTAGGTGAAGCTGAGCTTGGCCATGCAGTGGTACTTAGTATACAGTCCAGGTAACAAGTCTCTAACTTGGAATGTCTGAAAATCAGACATTTCTGAAGCAGAATGAAGACATATTCTGCTGGTTACAACACTTGCTATAGAGAAAGCTTCTGTCTTCACTCGTGACAAAGACAACATCACAGCAAAAGAATGGAGACCTTAAACCAAATCCACCTGAAAACCTGTTATCTAATGCAAACTAAATCAGCAGCTGAAACCATATAAACTTTGACTAAATGATCTCCAGAGGTCACTTCCCATCCCTACCATTCTGTGATTCTGTGATTCAGTAAACACAGGACTGAAGGCCAAAATAAAACCATGACTTCTTTATAAAGCATAGTTCCAGTTTAATGTGCCTAGAACAAGAACAGAGCACCAAGGTGCACATAAGAAGAACATCTTTACGAAATGGAAGAGTAGTAGGATTAGGAAAAGTTGGCATCATGATGAAAAAGAAAGACCTGAATGTCCTTTACTGGAAACTATAAGAAACAGAGGGAGACAGGCTTACAAATCACAATATTTATTAACATACTTACTTGAAGATTAGAAATACAGAACATGTGTGAGAAACTCAATGTGCAGCCCTTTAGAAGACATTTTCCCCTTATGGCTTTATTGAACCGTAAAAGTAATAAAATTTTATTTGGTTTATTTGAGTAAATTTCCAAGATGCAAAGGAATTCACTGAAGAGGACTAGGTAATTAAATATTTTAAAACAAAACAAAACAAAAACCCCAGGTATTTGGAATACAATATAAAAGCATGGAAAACAAATTTTAAAACGGTCAGTTTCTTCTTTAGTTTCAATCGAGGATCATCTCATTTGAGAAAGTTCAACTAAATGGCAAACATCAAAAGCAACAGATGAAAGAGCATATGTCAGCTGAACTAGGTTCATCTAACTCTCCCTTTATGGTCATGATCTTCTGACACATGTGCAAGCAAATCTTCATGACAAGTAGAAAAAATACAAGACCACAAAAAAGGCAAATAAGTACAGGGCCAGACCTGATTACTGTACAGAGTTCAGGCAATGAAAAATGGGAATATCCAAAGCATACAAGCTCATTGTGATGCTGCTGTGTCTTCATGCACCAGGCAGACAGCCTTAAAGCCATCAATAAACTGGACACATGTATGTGGAGACAGAAATACAATTCATATCTCTGTCCAACAGAACACAGTTATAATATTTAGATTATT
>VWZE01000518.1:83092-97463 GCA_013396675.1 Eubucco bourcierii | reverse complement strand
CAACAGCAAAACATTGTTTGGCAGTCTTTCAGACCACAGTGCCAGTGGTCTGTGCTTTAATTCATGGTGTGTGTGTGTGTGTCTGTCTGTCTGTTTTTCATTAGTATCTATCTGAAATCAGTGAATTGACAAATCAAAATCAAGTTGTCCTGAAATGTGGCCTGGTTTATTTGAGAAAGGTTTAAAAAATCTCTTCAGGTTGGATTAGCCTAATTTGTAATCTTTCGATTGATCTGAAGGCCAGGCAGTTTTACTTTATAAATCTTACTTTAAGATTTTGTGATAAAACTGCTCAACTCAGTATATCTCCATTTTTAAAATTAGTGTCTGTTAAGAATGGGTTAAATACATTTACTAGTCATAATGCAATGACATGGTTTCTGTACTATCATTTCAAGGTCTGTCAAATGTAGTCTGTTGATTGTATTACATGGTGCCACCTATTATTCAAATGAACATGGTAGTAATTTGCATATAGCCAACTTGAAAATCTGCATTTGATTCCTTCTACGTGAGTTCACAGTGGAAGGATAAAGTACACCTTCACGATCCTCTGCTTTAAGACCACAAACAGCATTTGGCCACCATGAGAAGACTGGTGGTGGTCCCATGCTTGTGCTCTGAGAGACTGTGGCTGATTATGAGCATGGTAAATATACTGGGCTTTTTCTTGTTTGTAGCATGTTAACATCACATTTTGCAGGTGCTCTGCCTGTTGTCCAAGAGCAAATGTACTCAGAGAGTAATTAACATTACATCACTGTCAGACTAGGGGGATGGAATGGACAGGAATCTGTGAGGCACATCCTCACCCAGGCGGTACTGCATGTTGTCACGAATGTTTTGTATGAAGTGCTACAAGGAATAATCCTTAAATCTGTATATGGCAGCAGGGTGGAAGGGACTACAGAGAGGTTTTGAGGCTATTATAGACAAGCTAAAGTGACCTTGGCAAACGGTTTTAGAGGAGAAAAACACAGTTTAAGAGGGACAAATGAGAAGTGTTTGCTCAGGTTAAAATAATCACAATCCAAATGTTTGTGGGAGAAGGGTAACAATATATTTTAAGTGTGCCTTAGAATTTAACGGATGAAAACATCAGATGACTTTAAGATATGTAAGATCACATTTGTTACTTCAGACTTTCAAGAGAAAAAAAAAAACTTATCAACTAAAAGTTGCCATGGTGGGAGATGCAGGTAGAAGGATTTTGTTCTCTTAGAGGCAAACAATTTACACAACATAAAAAAACCCTGAATGTTCTCTTAGTCATTTGTTTATCTTCAGTTTGTTACCTTGTTAAATTTAATTGACTATTGTCTCTGCCTTGACATTCAGTCCTTGAATGCATGATGCCATAGGAAACTCAAATGATTTTTGTCAAATTTGGGCTTGTTTTCTATGCATAAAATTACGGTTTTGAGGGCTGCTTATTTTTCCAGGTTCCAGTTTCCTAGTGCAGTGGCACTAGTTCTGAAGATTCAGTAGTCACCTATAGGAGGGATGTATGTGCATGTAGGGAACCAAGTCACCCTGTGTGTGGTCATTCTTTTGAAGCTTTTTGAATAGGAGATACACCCAAATTCTTTGCATCTTATTTATAATTATGAGCCTGGCAGGGAGTAGGAACTGGTATCTGACTAATCCCATGTTTTCGTCTGTTCTAAAACTCATCAGATGTTCCTTCATACAGAGAGGCTTATGAAGCCTCATCAGACACAGCTATATTTTCTTTTTCTTTACATCTCCTGATTCTGATGGAATTTTCCTCATCTCACTACCTTTTCCTTCATACATGCATGTGTGTACATACATACGTTGTGGCAATTGCATTATGGGCACATAACTCTTTTTGAGCTATGAACAGAATGACATAGTCACAGTTTTGCTTTCCAGTTTATTTAATTTCAACTTTTGGACAAGGAAATAGACTGAAGGTGAGGAGGAAATAAGCATTTCCAGATCTATGGCCAGATAATCACAATGGAAGGTTTAATGGTTCATAGATTGATGGTGTGAAGTTGATACTGGATATCAGAGTTGTTTTCAATGCTTTTGTCTGAGGTTTTCACTTTATCTTTCATTGATCTATCACTCGCTATGATTTTTCCGATAGATCTGTGAATTTTTTTTAATCAAAATGATCCCTAATAAAATATTTTTTATTCTTAATTAACCCTTGCAAACTGTAGAAATTCTGTCTACAAATTCCATACATGAGAGCCATAAAAATGAGATCAGGTGTGCCACTGTCTTCAGCAGCATATTTTCAGTATATTTTCATGGTGGGATGAGGTGGATTTTCACACGGTTGAGTGCATTTGGAAACAAATGGCTTTAATTTGCTGAATAAGGAAGCAACATGGACTGAACTTTCAGTTGCTATGTATCCACATCTCCCCTGTGGCACTGAGACAGCTGGCTGCATCTGAGCTGTAGTCCTACTAGTCTTGCATTATATTTTCAATGTTTGCATTACCTATTCAAACTCTATCCTAGAACAAAGTTGCTAAAGCACATTTCAGGATCGTTGTTGTCTGATGCATGGCTGACCTCATCAGTCAGTGTGGCAAGTGTCTCATTTCAGCTCCTGGCATTATTTCTTTGATTGTGCAGACTGTGACCATCTGAACTGAGACTAGGGGATTTGCCTCCTTAGCCACAGGCTTGCAGGTGGTTGATCTTCACTGTAGTGAATTGTCTTGCAAGGGCTTAATCAAGCTGTGTAATTCAAATAGAAGGAGCCACATCATGGAGGAAGTAGTGTACAGAGGGTCAGCTGCTGATAATCCTTTGCTGAGGTGTGCACTTTGATTTTCTGTTCCAGCAAATACTAAGGCATGCCCGTGGGAATGCCACAAAGGTGATATTTCTCATTACTGATGGATATTCCAACGGGGGAGACCCAAGACCCATTGCAGCGTCCTTGCGTGAGTTTGGAGTGGAGATCTTCACCTTCGGAATATGGCAGGGGAATATCCGAGAGCTGAACGACATGGCATCCCACCCAAAAGAGGATCACTGTTATCTTCTTCACAGCTTCACTGAGTTTGAAGCTCTGGCACGCAGGGCTCTTCATGAAGGTATTAATGTACTAACCTCAGAAGTATACAGAGAACAGAGAGGTCTGAAGAGAAAGAGTTCTGGTACTGTCTTGTGTTTACATTTCATGTGGTGTTAATTCCTCTCCCTTTTTTTCTCCCCCCCATTCCTCTTACTTTCTAACAGATGTTGTCCATGTTTCCTTCCTGAGGTAAAATGATAAATGGTTTGGTTGACTAATCATCAAAAAAAACTGAGACAAATTCTCCTTCTCAGTATACACTTGAATATCTTCATTTTGTCCATCTTCATTTTGTCCACTAAGATAGATTATGGCCTTGGGCCAGAGTGTCTCTTGCTTGAACAGATGAACCTTGTAGTCAGATACATAGTTGTTGTGGAGAAGCATCTTGTACACACCTTGTAAATTTAGACTAGTAAATGAAAATATATGACTAAACCTTCATTTGTAAGCCAGTGCTGCTTGATTAAGGCTTAAAACATGCATCAGACTAGCCACTGAAATTTATTTACCACACTGAATTTTTGAAAACATGCTACTTTTACATAAGTAGCACATTTTACTGCTATTGTCTCTGTTCCAGGTGAGGTTTAGTTTATCTCTGTGAATTTGCAGGTGGAATTTTTTTTTCACTATGACCAACTGGTTATACATGCGGTGGCCAAATGCTGTCCTAGTGCCAAAAACGGCATCCACCAAAGTCAGGGCAAGCTGTGTCAGCAGCTTCTGTTAGGAGTAGGACTGTGTTCTTGGCAGTATTAGCTCCAAGTGAAGCCAAGTGAAAAAATGTAAGGTTCCTTGCACCATGGATTTGAGTAGCCTTTTTCCAGGATAAGCACACCAATTGTTCTCTTACATTTTGAGTGTAGCAAGGCTCTGGTTCATGGTGCCATTGCTACTGCTTAGAACTGGAACCTAGGGTTTTTAAAAAATATGATGCTAGTGACATAAAGTGGGGCTGTGGGTGGAATTGTTTGGATACTTTATTAATAGATTAATACTGTTTCAGACCTGCCTTCTGGCAGCTATATCCAAGAAGATATATCGCATTGTTCATATCTCTGTGAGGCAAATGAAAACTGCTGTGACATCATGGCAAGCTGTAAATGTGGCACTCACACCGGCCAGTTTGAGTGCATCTGTGAGAAAGGACACTATGGGAAAGGACTACAGCATGAGTGCACAGGTGAGTTATGTCTCACTGCTTGCATTTCTCTGAATACCTTGAATGCGTGGATGATTTAGTTGACAGTAAAAAGCAGGCTGTGAACCTGCATCAGAATGCACCTGAGGCTGTTGGAAAAGTCTGGCTGAAGACCTGTAATGGCTCTAGCAGCTGAATGTACGTCATCTCCAGCAACACCCCAGCAGGAAAAAGGTAAGAATAGGACAAATGTTCTGATGCAGTAAAACTTCCCTAAAATGCAACTTACCAACAACTTGTGACTGAAGTTGTCTGAGTCTGAGGTAGTGTCTTTGCACTGAAGTCTTGTAGTGGATTTTTCCTTCATGAATTTTCTGCGTTATTTTTTGAACCTACATGAAGTTTGCTCTTTGGAGAAGGACTGTTATGTGGGTCTTTGCAGGATAAATCCCTGCTGAAACTTAGTTCCCCAAATGTTCTTCAGTTCTGTCATGCTGACTTTCACTTAATAGAAGAGGAAAAAGACATTTCTGACACTTGTCATCACATTTTGCTGAGACTGTTGTTACTGCTTTCTGGACAAGTCCCTTTACTATTACACACTCAGAATCTACAGCTGAAATAATGATTTGCAGTTCTTTATTGTCACAGATAGTATGCATGTTTTATCCAAATCTATTGGTTTCTCTAGGGAAAAAGTTTCAAAATTATCAGAGCGTATGTGAACTCTGTTATGTCTGTATTGTGAGCTGGACAAAAGGAGTAGTTATAATCAGATTTTTCTCAATGAGAAGGAAAATGCAATATTTATATTGGTCTTCTTTGTATTCTCATATTCTCACATCCTGCATGTCACAATTCTCATGAGATGTTTTCTTATGAAATGTGATAAAAGTGCAGTGGACACAGATCATGGTTTTACATCTGTTTATAAAAACCATGCTGTCTTTTAAATGTGATTTTCATGATGTATAGAAAGTCTTGTGAAGTAACTTGGAAGAGTTGGTAGTTCTGTTCAGAGGACAGAAGCAGGCATATTTGTGTCTAGAAGCTGAAGAATTCCTTCAGGGGAAGGTTTAATGGAGGCTGTAGGGAGTGTGTGTCTGCATGAGAATTATAAGGATAATCTGAGGTATCTGGACTATACATAGAGACATGATGGGGTAAAAGTATTGTCTGTCACCAGTTAAAGAAAGGCCTGGGATACCTCAGTGTTTTGGTTTGGGAGTTAATTAGTTTTATCATTCACCTTGGGCCTCTGGAGTATCTTTTTTTTTTTTTTGTTCTGCATTAAGAGAGAGAAGTAGATAAGCAAGAATTTCTTGGTGTTTGAGTGCAACATGAGTAGACAAATCTAATTAGAGTCATTGTCAGCACTGAGTACATTGGATTGTATTCCTGTTTTCTGTAAGTGGGTACAGCTTTTGTGTGCACATAATTAACTCTAAACAAACATATACACTACTCCGTTCCATCTCATTTGTTTCAGGGGAAAAAAGAAAAAAAGCAATTTTTAATCGCAGTTTTGGGATTTTTGTTTGGTTTTTTGTTTTTTTAATTTCAAGTCAGTTACCTCCATCTCAAGTGCCTTAGTAATTTGTTAGTTGAACAACATTAATGCATTTCTGTCTCTATTAGTAGCTTCCATTATTAAATATTGTTTTGTGCTGTTCTTAAGGATGCCTGGCCTGGATAACTAACATCTTATAGTTAGTTTTTCTGCATGCAAGGATCTTTTTACAGGGTGAGTAGACCTTTCAAGTGCCATCAAAAATTGTGCGTCTGCTTTCTTCACAACCATAGGTAAAAATTTCATTTGACATCATCAGGTGCTTCTAAAATTATTTTTTAAAAAGGAGTTGGTATTATATTCTCTGTAAATAAGCCGATGATTGCAGCCATCTGGCGTATATGCGAAAATAATTGAAGATGTAAAAATGTATCTTAGGGAGAATGTGACCTGAGCAACTCAATTTTGTTTTTGAAAATATGTCTCTCTGATCAACTATTGTATTCATCTTTAAGAAGCAAGATTCATCTTTTTTTTTCTTTTTTTTTTTTCTCCCCTAACACTTCACAGCTGAGTGTAGCTGTGGATTTGTAAAGCATAAGGAATCTTAAGAATGCGTCTTTAACTTTTCTTCACTGTATAATGTGCAGGAGAACTTTTGGCAAGTTTACAGTGGCAGGACATACATTTTAATTGGACTGCTTTTAGCTTCTCATTGGTTAAATTTGCAAATACTCTACTAGCCCATACTTAATACAGAAAGGCGTTTTTTAGAGTTTTCATTAAGATGGAAGGTTGTTCCTCCTGGAATGGATGTATCTGTTCTTTTCTCTTTTTTAATTATTTTTCTGTATGCTGTTGTGTTTATGCATTATACCACCTGGCTATTGTTTGTAGTTTTAAATGCAAGACACCGGAATAACTATGTAAAAACCATAACATTTTTATAGTTATTCTGGTGTCTTGCATTTAAAACTATAAGCAGTAACCAGGTGGTATAATGCATATTCACAATGGCATACAGAAATTACCTGATTTCCTGCAAAAAACTCCACTCTCTAGAAAGCTTTCAATAAAATAGGAGCCACATGACCTGTGCCAAAAGCAGGAATTGGCTTCTCTGTCTCCTTCCTGTTCTTTGTAATATTGTTGATGAAGTGCCACAGAAAGTGGAACAGACTGACTGTTCTTAACTTTAAAAAGCAAACAAACACAAAGTTTCTTGACCCACACTGAAAACCTCATGCAGCCAGACATCTGTGACAATTATGACAAAGGAAGGGAGAAAGTGGAAGAACAGAGGCAGTGCATAGCTAGTCTCAAATATTGTAGAAACATAAACACTTCCTCTTCAATAATGCTTCAGTGTTTTTCTCTTTCCTTTCCTTGACTGAAAATGATGAATTTCGAACTACAGACAACCAAAGAAAAATACAGAGGTCAGTAAAAATAGATGTGTGATTTCCACACTAACACTGTGTCTTCCATTCCATCAGTAAAAAGATGGGTTGTTCCAAGACATAGACTCACAGATTCACACAATGGTAGGTGTTGAAATGGACCTCTGAAGATCATCTGCTCCAGCACCTCTGCTGGAGCAGGATCATCTGGAGTAAATCACACAGGATCAGGTCCAGGTGGGTTTGCATATCTCCAGAGGTGGAGATTCCACACCCTCTTTGGACAGACTATCTAGTACTCTGCCACCCCTCTGAGAGAAGAATTTTTTTGCTTATGTTTATGTGGAACATCCTGTGCTTCAGTTTGTGTCCATTCGCCTTCTATCAGTGGCCACCACTGAGAAAAGTCTGACACTTGCCCTTCAGATGTTTATAAGCATTAATGAGATCTCACCTCCGTCTCCCCTTCTCCAGGCAACTGGAGTCACAAAATCAAAGAATGCATCACATAAGGGACCTCTGGAGGTCATCTTGTTGAACCCGTTTGTAGCAAACATGGATCTCTGCAACTAAATCAAGCTGAACAGAGCCCACTCAAGCCTCACCTTCAGTATTGCCAGGAATGGAGATAGTAATTTCCCTGGTCACCCTGTTCCAGTGTTTTCCCACCCTCTCATCAAAGAATTTCTTTCTAATGTCCAGTCTAAATCTACTTTCGTCTAGTTTCAAACAATTGCCCTTTGTCGTAGTGCTGTGTGCCATTGGAAACAGTTCCTCTCCAGCTCCCTAACCCCTTTCAGTTACTGGAAGGCTGCTTTAAGGTCTCCCTGGAGCTGCCTGCCCTCCAAGCTGAACAGCCCCATCTCTTTTAGCTTGTAATCACACTTACTGGGCAAGTCAGGAAGCTGTTGTCTTAACTTTTAGCTAACATGTGGACTTCATTTTTTTGCATCACAAGATAGCCACGAGGGCAGAACTATCAAAGGAAATGCTTTTAGTCTGTGCAAGATACTCCTTCCTCTATTTTTAGTTTGGCTACTTGGGTATGGTAACTGAAGTACAGAATTTCTTTGTGCATATGAATATTCAATAGGTTGCCTAGGCTTTGACTGAGGAGTATGCCACATCAGTTATCATCTGCACAGCCACCAGGACAACAGTTTTACCTACAAAACAGCGCATGAATTAGATCTGTTAAAAACTTTTCCAATAAAACCTGAAATATATGAAAACTTTTTTCAACTTTTTTTTGTTGTTGTTTTTGTTTTTTTGTTTATTTTTTTAAATTTTAATTCGGAACACATAAACTGAAGAGACATTCAACTTCCAGGAAATGTAGGTCCAGCAAGGCATGGGAGATCAGCATTTTGTGGTTTCTTGGATTTTGGACCCAGCGTTCAGCTGAACATTATTTTTCTATGAGATTTTCAGGGTTGTTCCTGTTGAGAATGCAAAACAAAACCTGATGTTCGTGAGCTGGATAGCTTTCTAGTTAGGAAAAAAATAAGTAACTGATTTGTTTCCAGTGTATTAGTAGCAGTTCTTTTCTTAGTTAGACAGGAAGAACTTTCATTCCACTAGTGATTCCAGTGGTCTAGTCAAAGAAAACGAAAGCTCTCTTCTCCCTTCCTTTTGATAGAGGGTTTTCATACACACCTCAGAATTTGGGTCACCCTTTCTTAATGCTCCTTTTTGGGAGGTGTTTTTTCAGCTACCTCTCAGGAGTTACTGGCTTAATGAAGTTTTGCTCACCATCCTGATCTTGTCATGCTGCACAAGAAAATTTTAACTAAGTTTACAAAATCCATCTAAGCCCCAAGGCATCCAGAAATAACAAAACATGTAACATACACTATAGATTCTTCAGAAAGTGCCTTCTTTGGATCTGGAGGAGAACCACCAGCAGCACTCTGACATTCCAGAGGTAATTAATGGACAAGGAAAGAAAGAGTGCAAAAAGAGGTGTGTGAAAAGGAGAGTATACAGAATTTCGCCAGCCACAATAAAATCTCAGGCTGAATTTGCCTGTTGAATCTGAAGGTTTGGATTAGGTCACAGAAATGCAGATGTTCAAGCTCATAGAATTTTATTTATTACTGTCTTTCAAGGCAGTGCCATTTTATGCTTTTGTCTGTTGAATCAGTATGTTAAAACTGCACAGGAATTTGGTTTGGTTCTTTCTCTTCTTTGTTTTTAGTTTCTAAATTTTAATATTATCCTCCAGTTCTGTCTTGCCTGTCACTGAGAGAAGGCTTCTCCTGAGACCTGCAGCCGCTGAAAACTGTTAAATTGGGGGAAAAAAAGGAGCATCTCCTTGGGGTCCAATGGCTGATAATGTGTTATCTTGCAGTACATAAACATGCAAATTTTGATTTCCAAAAGGAAGAAAATAAAAATTTTAAACAAGGTAAATTGGAAGATGCAAGAATACAGCCATTTGAGGAAGTTGGGATGTATATGTAATGAAGTATTAATTAATGCTTATAAAACCTGGGCTGTTTGGAGGGACCTGGAGTTGAACTCATCTACTGTAGAGACAGAAAGGCTTGACTGAAGAGCCTTTGCTTTGTGTTCAGCAACTGTTAAGTCAGTGTTCCTCCCTTCTTGCTTTACAGCTCTCTAAGCATTAACACACATTTTGTAATAATCTGGGGCATGAGATACTTCTACATCCATTTTAAAAAATGCTCTTTTAGGGGGCCCCTTCTTCAGTTACAGCCTTTATTCAGTGCCTTTTTCTGTGATAATACTGAGAGGTTCTGTTGTGACACAACCATGTTAAAACAGTGGACTGTCATGTAAAGAGAAGACAAAACAGGATAGCAGGAGTCTGAATGTTGAGGAAGGATGCAAAATACACATGACTAAGCCATGGTGAATTGATTAATACTGGCAAAAACATTTCTCACCGTTATTCTGTGTTGTTTTTCCTTTAAATCTTGTTTGACTTACTATGGGTAACAATTTGAACATAACATTGTGATGGTTAAATACTGAAGAAAAGTAAACTACTGTGTTTTTCTAGTGACTGTATCAGAACACCATTATGTGTAAGTGCAGAAGAAATTTAAATCAATCTCTTTTTCCACTGAGTGTACTAGAAGACAAGTGGATGAGGAAGATGGATATAAGAAGCATGTGCTATAGATGAAGCAATGGAAGCTTAGTAGATTAAGTATATATATGGTTGGGTTTTTTTCTAAATCTTTTTAGGACTTCAGAAATTAATTGAGCAACATTCATAATTATTGTTTTCATAAAGACTGAAGAAAATGACTTTTACAGATGTTTTGTATGGAAAACAAATTGTAGAATCACAGAATGTTTTGGGCTGGAAAGGACCTTTAAAGGTCGTTTAGTACAATCCTCCTACAGTGAGTAAGGACATCTTCAACTCAGCATTCTGTCCAACCTAACATTGAATTTTTCCAACTATGGAGCATCCACCACTTCTCTGGGCAGCTTGTTCTGATGTTTCACCACCCTCATGGTAAAAAATTTCACATCTGGAATCATGTAGACATGCTCTTCCAGATTTTTTTTTTTCATATTGAAATCTCCTTTCTCAAAAATTTGTCTACTGAAACCCACTGTTTCCTGCTTTTCTTTTAGAAATCTGTGGAGAGGTTCTCCTGCTTGTTACTACAGGAAACAAAGCAAAATCTGAATTAAAAAAAAAAATCAAAATGGAATATGAAATAGAGATAAATTCCTTTGATTTGGTAATTTAAAAGTATAATGTCTGTGAATTCATGTCAGGAGGGGATTTTTTGGTAGAAATCACTCTTGTCAGAGGTGAGTGTTAGCTTCCATGATACTGCAGTAGTTTTGCTTGCATTTTGAGTGGCTTCTGGCACCAAAGCAGTTTGATTTCCACCTGTACAACCTGCTTAATGAAGACAGGGCATTTCTCGCAGAGGAAGCTTCTTTTGCTGAGTTTACTTCTTCAAGTCTTGTATAAACTTGTACCCACAGAATGATACTGAAAAGATTCCTAAGGCACTATGTGTTAATGATTAATGACGTGTTTCTTAAAGTACTGTAAAGCTTCTATGAACCATGTGTAAATCCTTTGAAGGGAAATAGAAGCAAAACATGGGTTTTGTTTTCACTACATATTTTATAAGTAAAAAAAAGAACCTGGTGAGGTTGGGATTTTGTTTTTTTTCTTTTGAGATCTCAATATTCACAGGTCAGGTGGGCAAATCATGCAGATTTGCTTGGGGTAATCCTTTATTTTGATAGAGGATCTGTTGTCGCTTCATTTAAGATTATGTGAGCCTCATAATTTCCAAAGTGGAATTTTAATCCAGATTCAGATCTTTGAAAAAACTCTTGACCAAATTCTAGCTTTCCAAACTATCAGGAGAATGTGAATGCTCTGGCATCTAAGCAGTGACTTTCTTGTAAATTTTCACCCAAAAAAATGATGTGTGCAGCTACCAATATTCTCTACCCATAGCCACAGATTTGATAAGACTAGTGAAATGAGTATGGTTATTTCCAGAAGTGTAATGAGTTCTGGATCAAGTCCTTGGAGCAGAGTGACTCGTCTGTTGTCTCTTCTCTAGGCCTTATGTGTTTATATATACTGTTGCAGAACTAAAGATTTTAGTTAACAAGGTCACTAATATGGCTAACCAAATTTCATCAGTATAATTTTTTTTTAACTCTGTCCTATATAGCCTGTTTCCTCTGCATTTAAAACTGAACTGTAATAGAGAAAATAAACCCTGAAACTAACCCAAAAAAAGCACCAACAGAAAAGTTTTCTTTGGATTTCTGAGAAAATTATTTTTAAATGAAGTTGCAGGGTGAAGGTGAAAACACAGATTCATGTGCAGACCAGAAAAGCAGAGGGGTAGTTCTGCATCTTTATGCAGTATTGAAAAACATCTCATCCTTTCCAACTAGATGTCATCTGAGGCTTTAGAAAATAAGTTTCTATGCTAAAATAGACTCATTTTTTTGTATTGAAGTACAGAACAATTTCTGACATAAATTTGATGGAAAATTGGGAAGTGATGCACAAGTTACCTTTTTTTCCTCATCTTGGAAGTAACTTGTCCTGGTCACTTCAGAATGTCATGAAAATAAAGACTCTGTCCAAAGTTCATGGTGTTATTAGAAGAATCAGCCATCTGGAGGGCTTGAGATGAGCAGAAACTGTGCTCTGAATAGAAATAGACATGACTTAAAAATAATCTCCAGCTTTCTGTGGTGATCACATTTGGGCTCTTCTTGGAGTGCCCAATATGTCCTTTGGGCACAGTATAACCAGTGCAGGTGGCTGTCACAATGAGGAAGGCTACAAGTGTAAATACAGCACCAGGTTTAGCCTTTAGTTAAATAACTGTAAAGGCTTTACTGTGAAGCCTGAGCTTTTAGCTTTATCTTCAGTCTCTCAAATACTGTGTCCAGTTCTGGGCCACTCAGTTCAAGAAGGAACTCAGAAAACTGCTTGAAAGAGTCTGGCACAGAGCCATGAAAATTATTAAGGGAGTGGAACATTTTCCTCAGAAAGACTGAGGGAGCTGTGGCTCTTTAGCTTGGAGGAGACTGAAAAGTGACCTCATTAATGTTTATAAATCTGTAAAGGGTGAGTGCCAGGAGGATGGAGTACTCAGTGATGCCCAATGACAGGATGAGGGGCAATGGGTAGAAGTTGAGGCATAGGAAGTTCCATGTAAACATGAGGAAAATAATTTTCACTGTGAGGGTGGCAGAGCATTGGAACAGGCTGCCCAGGGGAGTTGTGGAGTCTTCTTCTCTGGAGATATTTAGAACCCACCTGGATGAATTCATATGTAATCTAGTATAGGTGATCCTGCTCTGGCAGGGAGGTTGAACTAGATGACCTTTCAAGGTCCCTTCCAGCCTCTGACACTCTGTGATTCTGGAATATTCATCATCCAGTTGCCACAGACATTATAATAGTTCAGGCTTACACCATTTTGTCAGAGGCTGTTGATATAAGCCTTTGACTGGTCTTCCAGATTTGAGTTCATATTCAGGTCTGGCACTTGCACTATACCAGGCACTTTTATCATACTAGGCAAGTATCCATTGAATTCTTTAATGAAAAGGTTTTAACTGCAGCACTCTTTGGCTACCATTATGGATTGCACGATGTGGTCTTTCCTTCACTACCTATTCACAAACACATAGTGAGGATGTTTTCATAGACATATGTGCACACACGTACTGTTACTGAGCTTGTACCAGTCTCACAAATTAAAAAAAGATATCTTAGCATTCTTTGAGCCCTTAAGTAGCTTTTGCCTTACAGAAGAAAAAAATTATAGTTCTTGAAAGAGTGCATCAGGGATAAAATAAGAAGGTAGTATACAGCCAAAAGTGTTAATTACTGAAATGAACAGAGAGTTTAAGAGATTTACAGGTTATTTTAATTGACTGTTTTCCCCACTGGCACTCAAAGGCTCCAAATCATCACTTTTAATAATGGCTTAAGTCATTCCTAGGATGTAATTTGTTTTACAATTAACTTGTAAGGCTTAGCCTTAGTGCCTGTGCCTGTGAAATTGTGAATAGCATCCTAGTATCATTAAGTTGCTCGCAAAGTCTTGTCAAAGATAATTCATTTAACCAGACTTGAGCAGGACACTCTTCATGTGACAAAATCAGGCAATCATTCTGTCTCTGCCTTTGCAGTTTGGTGGATTGTACATGATGTGTTTGTCACTTGGTCAAACAAATTCGATTCAGCTCTTAGAATCAGTTTCCAGATGAATACCATGTATAGCAATATTTTAATTTTATTTTTAAATCATTGTCTTCACTTATGTTGGTATAATCACTCTACCTAGGACAGTAAATATTGCAAAGTGTGGGTTTTTTGTAAGAATGAGTACTACTCCTTTAAACATTTAAAGCAATTTCCTGCTTCTTTTCCAATATGAAGCAAGTAGACAGCCAACCGAGTCCTGGGCTGCATCAAGAGCAGCGTGGCCAGCAGGGCAAGGGAGGTGATTCTGCCCCTTTACTCTGCTCTTGTCAGACCCCATCTGCAGTACTGTGTGCAGTTCTGGAACCCCCAGCACAGGAAGGACATGGAAGTGTTGGAGCAGGTCCAGAGGAGGGCCATGAAGATGATCAGAGGGCTGGAGCAGCTCTCCTATGAGGACAGGCTGAGAGAGTTGGGGCTCTTCAACCTGGAGAAGAGGAGGCTTTGAGGGGACCTTATGGTAGCCTTCCAGTACCTGAAGGGGGCCTACAGGAAGGCTGGGGAGGGG
>VWZE01000518.1:69976-83052 GCA_013396675.1 Eubucco bourcierii | reverse complement strand
ATCCTTGAGGTCCCTTCCAACCTTACCATTCTATGATTCAATTTTGTAAATGCAGTTTGCATCAGTTTGCATGTATTCAGAGATGGTAATCTGTTAATTGTCCCAGGTTTATAGATAGGGAGAAGACGTCATCGTAGAAGCATAAGCTTTTAACCCACTGCTAAATAATTAATTTGCAGATTTTGACCCAAACCCCTTCAAGGTGTATTTGCCCAAAAGGAAATACAGAGGTTCCTTCCACTAACTTCTGGTCAGTATGGCTATCACTAACGTTTAAGAGGAAAGGCAGTAGTGAGGAGAGATGAGGTGGCCTTTCTCTTGCCTCTTCTATTCAGTTCTGTCCAGCAGACTTCTCTGTGCTTGCTGTTGAAATTTGTCAGGCAGATTCCTCAGATGGTTTTGCAGTCACTTCCAGGGAAGAAGCCCTCTATCTCTGTCCTTTTCAACTATGCTCCTCACTTCCTTCTGCTGTGCACATTCTCTATTTCTTTAGCCACAGGGGTCCAGAAGTAGTTTAAATTCTGGTACCACTCCAGGAAAGCCAGCAGGCAGCCAGAATCGTGTGGTGGAAAAAACACTGTGATGAAAAGGGGAAAAAGCCCACTCAGCCTGGAGTAGACTTAGGACAAATAGGGTGCAGACTCTTAAGCTTAACCCATCTCCAAGGTACTTAAGAGCCATAATGGATGGGAGTAGTTTGATCCGCTGTCAGGTAAGCAGTCTTGTTTTCTTCTGTTATTCAAAGAATACTGCAGATGGCCCAACCTTCTTACTCAGAAACGGCAGACTTCGTCGTGGAGTGTGACTGGGTTCTTTGAGAATGAGAAATCGGGAACACAAATCAGCTTCACCAAACAGGAAATTAGTTTCTCCTGCTTTTGTTGGTGTTTGATGAAAACAGAAATCATAACTCTCCACAGAAATGGGAACTTCTTCAGGCCAAACCCCTAGAGTTTAATTTGTTACCACGCAAAACAGAGCCAGACCAACAACTCACACTTCCAATGCAGATGTTTTAGTACGGCTGACATCTGAAGGTAGTTTGAGAAGATTGATTTTTTTTTTCTCCCTAGTCTGAAATTTGTTAAATATGAAGTGTTTTCCTCTAGAAGAATGGGATGGACAAATGGACCTTTGGGGAGGGGGCAGAGTTGGAGTTGAGAATGATTAATTTTACAGAAGTGTGTATAATACAATTAAGTATATAGTCTGGTTATCCAGGTTGATTGGTTATAGTTTGGGCCTGATAGATCTGAAACAAACCCCAATACTAGCACAAAGTGGCAGTTTTTCATTATTGTAGGGCATAAAGGAATGGCAAAATCCTAATCTGTGTAGGTCTGTGCAGCTGTACTGATTTCACACTGAGCTGCAACCTATTGTAGCAGCCTAAGATCTGGCTGCTTCTTCTGGCCATGAGGCAAATCTGCTGGTTTGTTTTTTTTTCCATGACAGCAAAAGAAATGTTCTAAGGATAGCTAAAACAATAAGTGGATTTTTTGGCCCCAAAAGTTGAAACCAAGGGTGTTCCCATGTAAATGCTGTAGTAAATACCCGTGCAGAGTTTCCATCTCCTTGTGGTGTGTAGTTTGTTTCTCAAATAAGAATGCCAGAAGATAAAGTACAAGAACTTTCCTACATTGTGGCTGTTAGTGCTGCATGTTTTGTTTTAGTGATTACTGGTATTAGTTCCAGCCAGTTTGTTGGTCATGGCTTTACAGACTAGTCCACAATATAACATTCCTTTTGTTGTTGGCAGACCTCCCTTCAACTCCATTTTTTTATTGTTTTATGACAGAAAAGTGCTTGTTACATTCTGTGTTCCCCTAGAAAAACTGTTTTCTGGGAAATCATATAGATGGTGGTAAATACTGTGTGGAGATAGTGACAGGAAGCAGTGTTCTGGTGGAGTGCAGAAACACCGACATCTGCACAGGCTGACAATACTCTGAATCACATTGATTTAAAAGTATGTATTTATATTCTGTGTTTAATGTCTGTGTAGAAACACCTAGAACTTTGAAGGAAAATGTTGACTTGTTACTATGTTTTCTCTTCCTAGTCCTCGTGTAGTACTTCGCTCATCAGCTACCTGCAGAGCATTCCATGAAGACTGCTTAGGCCTGGGAACAGCAGTCTGTTAAATGCAGCGGTTAACTAGTTTATATCTTCTTCATCTTTCGTGTCTCTGTGTTACAGAGGTGCTCAGGGTCTTAGGTCAGAGGAGATGGAAGAGGAATTTGCCTGCAGGAGTAAGAAGTGCTGCAAAAGTTACTCTTTCAAGTAGCTCGGTTTGTAAGATGAGGTTTTTCTAAGTGCAAGGAGAGTAGGAGGCTGAGAAACCTTATTCTGAGAAGTCTCTGTGTCAACGGAGAACATCAGGAATGCTTACCAAACCTCCTGGTTACATACTGGAAGAGCTGCATGTAATTAGGAAAGTGTTTCTTTTGGGCTTATCTGTCTCACATTGGCATTAGTTTGTATACCTAATATACTGGCTCTCTGGCCTTGTTGTCAGCTTGGCAAAAGGTATCACCTGATATGAAAATATTTTTTTTCCCTCTTTTCAGAGCCTAAGCCTCTGACTCGTGAGAATCAAAATATGCACTTCAAATTTTATGTGCTTGTGAATGGTACAGGATTAAAACACATCCATAAAATTTGCTTTTTTTTTTTCATTTCTGAATGGCAATTCAAAATACAATGCCTTACAAAATACAACATCATTTTTACAACATGGCACTTCTGCAAGTACCCTTCTTGACTGTCCAAAAGCACTTCACAAAACTGTCCCAGTGGTAGCTCCAGGGGTGTTGGCTAGATCGTGGCACGGAAGTACACAAAGGCAAGGACCCTTGGTCTTCATTAATTACTTTATTTCATCCATAGGAGTACCCAAGCTATATTCATATATGGCTTTTTTAGGTGAGCAGTTAACCCACTGTATGCTCCCAGTGCAAATCCATGAGAACAGAAGACATGTGATCACAAAAAAAAATGGGCTAAAAAGGAGCATACCACACTTAGACAGTGAGGAGCCCACTGCCAAGTATCTCTTCAATGTAACTAGCTGAGGGTTATCTTGATTCCTACCTTTTCCAGTACCTAGCAGTTTGTGCTCTTATTGAGTATTGTGCTGGTTTGAGGCTAATTGGAGAAAATGATATTATAGGCTGTGGAAAGGAAACAGTGGTGATGTCTGCTTCACTCATAAGCTTGCTGAGATGTGTAAGGACAAGAACGCAGATATAGATAAGACACTATCAGGCTTGGAGAGTCTCAGTCTCTCTAGCTTTTTGCCTTCTCCTCTCTGCCGAGTAACCTAACTAACCACTTTCCTTCTAACCCCCCTAGACGATCCTCCAAACTCATCTTGTGCATAAACCAGACCCTGGGGTAAGGTGGAGGGGTGGGGAGAAGGTGGAAGGATGGTTGGGAGACCCTCTGGGGACTCTGATTTCTGGGAGGGGTGTTGTGTTTCTATATTACCTTTAATTTGTATATTTCTGTAAATATTTCTATATATTGTGTATATATTTGCTTGTACATTGTACTAAGCTGTAAATATAGCCTCATTCTTTAACTTCCAACCAGCTGAAGTCTAGTCTGGGTGCTTTTGCCAAGTGTGGGGGGGTGGGTAACTCTGAAACCATCACAAGTACTCATCCACAGTAATAGCTCTTCTAGGCTAGGTAATGGAGTTTGGCCAAGAAGGAGCACTAAGCTATGGTGACTCCAAGAGCACAGTTTGCATGGCCTACAGTTCTAGTTGACAAACAACATCTCATGCTCTACCAGCTTCCATTATTCTGCTGGCTTCACTCTGGTGGTTGCTCATCACCATCACCAGCTGTCCTTCAGCTGCTGCCTGGGCACTTACTGCTATGTCACAGGCAAGAAGGCAACTTGCACCCTGAGAATACATGGGAAGCCACTTCCTGCCTTCTCATTCCTTCTCTTCTTTTGTTCACTTATCTCTCAAGATGCAGGTGATGGATAACAGCTGTTACTTGGCTGTAATTTTTCCTCAAGGTTGAAGCGCAGACAGATATTAAAGGCTACAAGTTCAGGGTCTGTGAATGGGAAAGTTGTCTGTAAACTCTTAAGCTTCATGCCCAGGGATGTTAGGGATTAATTTACTCTTACCACTTTTAAGGTCATTTTTGGGAGGCCTCCTACATTGGAATAGAAAGTGCAGTGCCTCATGTGTTCCTGCGTCAGAGAGTGAGTTTATCATCTGTCACTTGCATCCTTCACTGGCTCACAGTCTGCAAAAGTGCAAGAAATTAGCTGAGAACTTGGCTTCAGCTCAGGAAAGAATAGAATGTTTTTAGACAGCTTGAATTATCTTGTGAATCTAATTAAATGGATCCAAATGCTATTTAGGAATAGATTTTCTACCTGGGAATCAGTGGTATAATAATTGTCTTAGGTCCATTAGGCAGTGATTTAATAATTTGTTGATCATACGTTTGCTTTTGCTCCAGGCTACAGTTAAGAATGCTGCCTCCTTCTCGATTTCCATCTGCAGGTGCGGATGGCCTCGTTTATGGTAAAAGAGCTCTGAAAAGGGACTTGTATTTAGAAAAGAAGAAGGTAGGGCTGTGACAGACCTTTTTTCTTCCCAAAACATACAAAGGATCTCCCTGCCCTTAAGGAAAATAACAGTGACCTGTTTCTTCAAGTCAGGAACAATACCCTTGAAGCTGAGAAGGGGATGGAGAAGTGGGACACAGCAGCTTCTCTTTGATATATAAAGAGGCTGAGCACCTGATAGGTCTTGAAAGATTCTCACTAATGTTTCCCTCCTTTTCTGGCAGCAGCTACCAACTCTTCTGATATAAGCAACTGCACTTGAGTGAAGTTTTTGGATGTTACAGGATGCTCCTTTAGTATGTGTTTGGTCAAAACTGATAGCATAAGGGGGTGTTTTGAACACTTGACTCGCTAGTCAGGGATTCCTGCTTTATGGGAAAACTCCTGCGCTGCAGACTGATAGGTCTTGGCATAATGGCTAAAGGATGAAGACCGGGTTATTGCTGTCTAGTGGAGTTCAGGAATGTTTTAACTGAGGTTCATCATAGAAGGGAGCTATGTTAGACTGAGAAATAAGACTGTTTATTTGTTGTGGTACTGCAACATAACCTTTTTATCTTTAACCTTCTGTACCATTTGTGGTAGTACAGTTCACTTTGTTGGCAGGCATGGGACTTGGTACTTGAAACCCAATCATTCCTTCAGTACAAATCTGAGGTGATCATCTTACTTGCAGCTGGCATCACTTTAAGAAGAGTCAGATTCATTGTTAAGGACTTCCTTTATGTCTTGCAAAGAGATGAGAGGGGAGAAGGACAAGAAAAAGATGAGGTAGATGAAATGGGAAGCTGTCGCTTCTCCAAATGTTTCTTCAGCAAGCAGGAGTTAATGGTAAACACAGGAATGCAGTTGTTACCTCACTGCTCTTGCTTTCTGTAACAAGACTCTATTCTGATCTGTGTACTTAGATAATTTTAAAAGAATTCAGGAGGTCTTGACAGTTTCCATAAGAGTTCTGCATGAGGAATGGAGAGTGGGATTTATGGCATTTTTTCACAGTAAATCATGGATATCAGTAGCGATTCCAGGAATTAAGTGGAAACTATAACATTGAGATTACAACAGTTTACTGAACTCTATGCAGGGATAGCTGGGCTTGTTTCACAATATGTGAAAAAAAATAGTTGGCAAAACCACCACTTTTTATTGTCTGATTACTGACCTGAGCCATTGCATGTGCTTCAGCTCTCTTAAGTTAACCAAAAACTGTCTGACTCCTACCCTAGGCTGCTAAGTAAATAAACATGGAAATAGTGACATATGTTCTCCATCTGCACAGTCATGTGGTATATCTTCAGTGTTCAGAAATGTTACTTAATAGGAGTATAATCACTGTTGTTGAAAAGTATATTAAATGATAAAAATAAGGGATCTGGAAGAGAGGCCAAGTTTGGCACCTAATGCAGTAGTAACAATTTATTGAGGGTCTGGCAGAAATACCTTCAGTTTCCTGTTTATGATAGCTTTTACTTGCTGCATTCCCCATCTGTGATTCAGCAACTGGAACAATTCTGATCTACACAGAAACTAACCAGAAATAGGTATCTTTTCCCTTCATGGTCATATACACCAGCAGCTGCTGGGAGTGAGTGTTGGAGGCAACGGCAGAAAGGAAGCATTTCACTTCATAGGAGCAGTATAATTCAGGACCATACAGGATTCTGTTAACAATTTGCCAGAAGGCAAATTCACAATTTTGTTTGAATGAGAAGGAGAAAATCTAAGATGTGGAGTCTCTGGCCCCTCCCAGATTCCCTCTGCAACTCGCTACTCTCAGGAAGGCTCACTCAGTTTGACCAGTGAGTTTTCGGTTACGCTTTGAAGCGTAACTTGAAAGTTGAGCCCAAGAGTCATCGAACACAAGTCTGTGTTCAAATAGCTGCGTAGGCGAACACGCTGGAAATGGATCTTGAACCACCAGGCGCATTCTTTGCTGTGAAACTTTATTGTCTCCAAGATCCCAATCCCTTATTTTGGTTAAAGTTACCTCTGAGGAATCCCAGGAGAAAATGATCTGTTGAGTAAGCCATGTAACATGAGACTCTTGCTCCCTGCTTTTGGAAGAAACTTCAGCTGTGCTGAGCTAGTGCTGGTGAAGTTGTGGTGATTTCAGCGTGTCCCAAAAGCTGCAGACAGTGGGGCAAATCCTCATTTCTGTTTAGCTTTCTCTTGGTGTGACACATAAAATATTGTTAAGGAAGAGGACTTCTATTCCTCCCTTCCCAGGTAGCTCCTCTTTCCAGCGTGCGCCTCTAGGTCTTGAAGCAGTTAACTGAACAGCATATAGTGCAGCCCAGGTGGAGCTTTTTCAGTCCTGTGATATACCTAAATGACATCACTTGGAATTTGGTCTAGAGAAGATTTTGGCCTTTTGAGCGTCTGGTAGTTGCTTGTTATTCTACATTGGTAGGGAGATGATGGATTGGTGGATTTGTTGGTACAATTACAGAATCACAGAAACATTCAGGTTGGAAAAGACACTCAGGATCACCAAGTCTAACTGATAAACCTACTCTGCAAGGTGCACCATAAAACATACCCCCAAGCACTGGATCCAAATGACTTTTAAACACATCCAGGGATGGTGAATCAACCACCTCCCTGGAAAACCTATTCTAATGCCTGACCACTCTTTTCATGAAAAAAATTTCCTAATCTCTAGTCTAATCCTACCTTGTTGCACTTTGAGGCCATTCCCTCTTGTTCTGTCACTAATTACCTCTGAGAAGAGACTAGCACCAACCTCTCTGCAGTGTCCTTTCAGGCAGTTGTAGAGAGCCATGAGATCTCCCCTCAGCCTCATCTTTTTTCAAACTAACCATCCCCAGCTCCTTCAGTTACTCTTCATAAGATGTATTCTTCAAGCCCTTCACCAGTTTCTTTGCTCTCCTCTACCTCTTATATTGAGGTGCCCAAAACTGAACACAATACTCAAGGCATGGCCTCACCAGAGCAGTGTACAAGAGACAATCTCTTTCCTAGTCCTACTGGATGCAGCATTTCTAATACAAGCCAGGATGCCACTGGCTTTCTTTGTCACCTGAGCAGACTGCTTACTTATATGCAAGTGTTTGTGGATTACAACGACCAAGTCTGTTTCCACAAGACAGCTTTCCAGCCACGCTTCCCCAAGCCTGTAGCATTGCTTGGGGTTGTTGTGACCCAAGTACAGGACCTGGCATTTGGCGTAGTTGAAGCTCATGCCATTAATGTTGGCCCATGAATCTAATCTATCCAAGTCCCTCTGTAGAGCCTCCCTACCCTCCTGCAGATCAACACTGCCTACTAATTTGGTGTCATCTAGCAAGGCAGCAAGGCAGGTTGTCCTCAGGACAGTTGGCCTCCTCAGCTGGTAGGTGGGGTCAGGGAACAGAACAACCCCCTTATAATCCAGAAAGAAGTAGTTAGGGATTTGTTGGGCCGATTGGATTCTCACAAGTCTATGGGACCAGATGGGATCCATCCTAGGGTGATGAGAGAGCAGAGGAGCTGGCCAAGCTGCTCTCCATCATTTATCAACAGTCCTGAGTCACTGGAGACATCCCTGAAGACTGGAAGCTGCCCAATGTGGTGTCCATCCACAAGAAGGGTTGGAAGGAGGACCCAGGAAATTACAGACTTGTCAGTCTGACCGCAGTGCCAGGCAAAATAAAGGAGCACATCATCTGGAGTGCAATCACAGGGCATCTACAGGATGACCAAGGGGTCAGACCCAGCAAACATGGATTTAGGGGGGCAGGTCCTGCTTGATCAACCTCATCTCTTTTTATGACCAGGTGTTCCTCCCGGTGGACATGGGCAAGGCTGTGGGTGTAGTCTACCTGGACTTCAGCAAGGCCTTTGACACTGTCTGCCATAGCAAACTCCTGGCCAAGCTGGCAGCCTGTGGCTTGAACAGGGACACTCTGTGCTGGGTTAAGAACTGGCTGAATGTCTGGGCACAGAAAGTGATGGTGAGTGGAGCCACACCCAGTTGGCAGCCATTCAGTAGTGGTGTGCCCCAGGGATCAGTGCTGGGCCAAGTCCTGTTTAAGATCTTCATTGATGATCTGGATGAGGTGATTGAGTCCCCTATCAGTAACTTTGCAGATGACAGCAAGCTGGGAGCAAGTGTTGATCTGTTAGAGGTCAGGAAGGCTCTGCAGAGGGACCTAGATAGGCTGGATAGATGGGCACAGTCCAACACCATGAGTTTTAACAAGTCAAGTGCCAGGCTCTGCACTTTGACCACAACAACCCCATGCAGTGCTACAGACTGGGGACAGAGTGGCTGGAGAGCAGCCAGGCAGAGAGGGACCTGGAGGTACAGGTGGAGGTACAGGACCAGGTGGCCAAGAAGTCAAATGTCATCTTGACCTGTATAAGGAATGGTGTGGCCAGCAGGACCAGGGAGGTCATTCTGCCCCTGTACCCAGCGCTGGTTAGGCCACACCTTGAGTAGTGTGTCCAGTTGTGGGCCTCTCAATTTAACTAAGATGTTGAGATGCTTGAACATGTCCAGAGAAGGGCAACAAGGCTGGTAAGGGGGCTGGAGCACAGCCCTATGAGGAGTGGCTGAGGGAGCTGGGTTTGTTCAGGCTGGATAAAAGCAGTCTCAGGAGAGACCTTATGTGATGGTTTAGGAGTTCCCCGCCCCCACACACTTTGTCAGAGCACCCAGACTAGAAATCAGCTGGCTGAAACTCAAGGACTGGAGCTATATTTACAGCTTAGTACTATGTACAAGCAGATACATACACTATATACAGGAATATTTGCAGAAATATACAAGTTACAGGTAATACAGAAACACAGCAGCCCTCCCAGAAATCAGAGACCCCAGGAGGGGCTCCCAACCACCCTTTCACCTCCTCCTCACCCCTGTACCTTACCCCAAGGTTTGCCTTATGTGCAAGGTAAATTAGGAGGGTCAGCCAGGGGTGTTAGAAGCAAAGTGGTTAGTGAAGATTAATCGGTAGAGGAGCCAGAACCAGAAGCTGCTAGACCACCCGAGCTGCTCTCCCAGCAAGAACAAGACAGAGACTGACTTATATATTTTGGTTATTGTTCCCAAACAATTTTTCAGCAAGCGTATGAGTGAAGTAGACATCATGATGTTTTCTTTTCACAGCCTATAGTGTAATTTTCTCTATTAAAATATTCTAGTTAACCTCAAACCAGCACACCCTGATTGCTCTCAACAACTACCTGAAAGGAGGTTGTAGCCAGGCAGGGTTTGGTCTCTTCTCCCAGGCAGCCAGTGACAGAACAAGAGGACACAGTCTCAAACTGCACCAGGGCAGGTTTAGGCTGGACATTAGGAAGAAATTCGTCATGGAAAGAGTGAGTGGCCATGGGAATGCACTGCCCAGGGAGTGGTGGAGTCACCATCTCTGGAGGTGTTTAAGAGGAGGCATTTAGTGCCACGATTTAGTTAATTAGAAGGACTAGGCAATAGGTTTGACTCGATCCTAGAGGTCTCTTCCAACCTGGTTAATTGTGTGATTCTATGATCTATGAACTTACTGATGACACTCTGTCTTCAGCAAGGTCATCAACAAAGATGGTAAACAGAAGTGGTCCCAATAGTGAGCTCTGGGGGACACCACATGTGACTCTCCACTTGCTGGATTTAACTCTATTGACCATCACAACAAGGCGTAATAAAAAGTAGCAAAAAGTATGGAGTGACTATGCTCCCTGCATTTAATTTGAATCACTCTCTGCAAATTTGTCCTCCCTTTTCCTTCTTGGCCCAGAACCCTTTGTGCCATCTGAAAGGAAGACTACAACTACTTGATACACATACAATGACTGGACCAGACCTAGAGAAACCTGGGCTTCCAGTGTCTTCAGACAGGGCAGATATTAGTGCTCTAAAACAGATATTTACTCATCTGTGTGTAGCACAACGTGAACAAAATGTTGTGGTGCCTTTTGCTGGAATTTGCTTCAACTTGGCAGTGTGTTTTTTAGTTTTAAAAAAACAAAATACACTTCAAAGGAAGTGTATTAAAATGGCAAAAAAGTGCACCTGGGACAAGATGGTGATGTTCCTTTTCAGTATTTATGTATTTAAATAGCAGGAAGCTATACAGAGATCCAGGGCACAAGGAACGCTCCTATTTAGAGTAGCATGTTCTGTCACACCAGAAGTGATCAAGATTTACTGAGAAATGTCTGTCTGTGATGATGGTGAAGGCTATGTCCAGAGAAACCTATGATACAGTAGTTTTGCTCTGAGCAAAGCATTTTTTGAATTGATTTCATTTCCCCTTTGATGTTATGGTCTGATTGTGTGCAAAGTTTTGGATGTAAAATCTTCACTTACATGTAAATAAATTACTGGGATTTTTTTGCTGTTGGGTTTTTTGTTGTTGTTGTTGCGTTATTTGTTTGGTTTGTTTTGACTTTTGGTTGGTGGTTTTTTGGTGGGTTTTTGTTGTTGTTGTTGTTTGGGTTTTTTTCCATGGCAGACTTTACACAGACAACTAAGCTAATTTACCAGTGTGATGGTTTGGGAGTTACCTGCCCCCCACACTTTGTGAAATGACCCAGACTAGAACTCAGCCAGCTGGAAGTTAAAGAATGAAGCTCTATTTACAGCTCAGTACAATGTACAAGCAGATATATACACTATAGACAGGAATATTTACAGAAATATACAAGTTAAAGGTAATACAGAAACACAACTCCCCTCCCAGAAATCAGAGACCCCAAGAGGGGCTCCCAACCACCCTTCCACCTTCTCCCCACCCTTATACCTTACCCCAAGGTTTGCCTTACATGCAAAGTGAGTTTGGAGGATCATCCAGGGGTGTTAGAAGGAAAGTGGTTAGTGAGATTACTCAGCAGAGAGGAGAAAAAACCGGAAGCTGCTAGACCTAGACGCTGTGCCCCAGAGACTGACTTAGCTATGTTTTGAGTACTTAAACATCTCACCAAGCCTATGAGTGAAGTAGACATCACCATTGTTTCCTTTTCACAACCTATAATATATTTTTCTCTATTAAAATATTCCAATTAGCCTCAAACCAGCATAACCAGGAAGATTTTTTGTAGTTTGGAATTACTGGCACGGTGTGTTTTAGAAATAAAATATGCAGAAGAATGAGGACACAAATTGCATCCAAATTCTACAAATTAAAATGTGCTGGCATAAGTGCATATCTGTAGCTCATAGGTGCATTTATGCTTACTTTGGATATGCCCTCCAAATGTATCACCCAAAGCTAGATTTGACGTCTGCACACAGCAGACCTGTAAACACTGCCTAAAATACCACTGAGATTTAAACCTAAAGACATTCATTTCAGTACAAGAATGCACAAGTTTCTGTGTGTACAAATTGCTCAGGTTGTCAGGGTATATCTTGTGAAATTGGAGCTTGAATGAACTCTGAGTAGGCTGCTTTTTTTTTTTTTTCCCAAGTCTGTTTTTATGGTTGTAAAACATCTAAAATACTTCTTAAAGGTCTGTGTTCTTGCAGTGCATATGTCATTCAAGTATGAATCTGTTTAAGACACTCACCATGTTTTTCACACGTAATAGTCAATCTGTTTTTTAAAAAAGAATGGGCACAAGTGGATTTTCTGTACGTTTTCAGTTCTGTGGCTATTACGAGAAGGATATTCTGCAATCAGAATAATTTCAGTAATCTTATATGAATGTGTAAGCCCCAGGCCTACCTGGGGATGGTCAGTACAGTTGTGGCTCATGAACACATCTTTGTGGAGTGTCCTGGTAGACATCCTGAATTTTACAAGCCATGGTATTGCTCTTGGGCTTATATTCCTCAGGAGCAGACTTTCCCCCATGCTACATATGCTTGGGAGTACTGAGATGGGGTGGCCACCCAAGGAACTGCAGGAACTTTACAGTTATTCAGTTCCATGGGAGAGGATCCAAGATTCTCAACTTTACCACGTTATTTCAAGTGGAAGTTTGTTATGATTGTTTAAAATGATTAAAGATCTAGAGGTAGATCATCTCACAGTGTCATTCCAAATGTGGTTGCCAACTTGATAATGAAATATTACAATTCTGATTCTGTAAACTCAGTAAAAAGGTTTGAGTGAAACCCTCCTCATGCATCATGTATGGAAGTAGCTAAACTGGCTTGTTTCTGGCTGTTCTCTCCAGTGTGGAAATTTGTAAATGAAGTAAAAAGATGGAGCAAAATACATCAAATAGGAACAGAAAACACAGCTAGCTTGTTAAATTGCTAATTATCTCGCTTTGAGAAGGATGCTTAAGGAATATTGACAAAGAGCAGATGGATCAGCAGGTTCAATGCTGTCTGAAATTAATGCAGAGCACATGCTGAGGATAACAGGAGATATTAAAGAGTTGAAGAACATGCTGAGACTTAGCGGAAATCCTTCTCTGATCCTTACACTTAAAGACTAACTCGAGATTTTCTTTTGCAGTGTCTGTACAAGTCATACATGTCAAATGTTTAACTAAAGCCACTACATTGCTTTTTTTTTTTTTTTTTTTTT
>VWZE01000518.1:36209-55538 GCA_013396675.1 Eubucco bourcierii | reverse complement strand
TTATTTATAATTAAGGCACTAGTCTTAAATCTGTAACAAATGGTGAAATATTAGTATCTAGCACGTTAAAATGAATTAATTTTGCAAAATGCTGTTCTCAGGGTGTTTTTGCGTTCAAGGTTTAGTGGAGAAAGACTTAAAATACAGATACTATCCCAGCGTATTGATGCCACCTAGTGTTGAAAGAAGTTCTACTCCACACTTCTAATTGTGCTCGGCCAGTTCTTCCCTTCAAACAGTGTATTTGCGGAGGGGTTAAAGGAAAGAGCCATTATTTGATGGGTAGTATTTTCTTTTGTTAAAATATGTAAGTTCCTCTTGATATTAATAATTACAATGGTGGTGTGGTTCACTATAGGCAGTGGCAGATGAAAGCAGATTCTTGTCTCTCTTTTTTTTCCTCTCTATTCATTCCCTATCCATATGACTAATATAATGAATAACACTCTGCTCCTCATGAAGTCCAGACATCCTGGATGAGCTTGATCAAAATCTGGAGTTAAGCACAGATGGAAAAGTTATGTAATGCTTCAGTGATTTTACTTATTTTTTTTTTTCCCCTGATAAAAACCTGTCCCATTTATACAGAAGGAATCCTTTAGGCTACATATACCAAAGACTATCCTGAATGCTTGTCAGGTAGTTCAGCCTAGTGCTCTACTAGGATTTGCTAGTGTAGTCAACCAAGAAAGCTTTTACTGCTGCCAAAGAGCTGCAGTTTTCTCTGGTTTTCCTGCTTACACCTTTCACAACCTTTCTTCAACTTAATGCTCCGAGTAGTATACACTTTAATGCTTTGAACTTGTCTTTTAATTTTTTTTCCAATTTTTGATCCTTCTGGTCCTGTAGCAAGAAACTAAAATTCAGTATTTGGGGTTTTTACTCTGGTGCAGTTGTTTGTGTTCCATAGCCAACAGTGTCCGCCTGAAGTGGACAAATGTATTAACATTTGTGATCTTTGCATCCTGTTGAAATGAAGTACAGTTATCGTTTCCTTGGGCTTTAAATGCACTATCAGTATTGAGAGTTTAAAGGCAGGAAATACTTAGAACACTTTAAATTTTGTTTCAGTTACTGTATATTTTGAGAGAGCAGAGAAAAGGGATGTGAAGCATTCTGAATGTGAATGACATCTTTGTCATTAAACCATTGCTAAGACATGAACAGAACTTTCCCTTTTGTAGCTGAGTTTGGTTGTTCTTTGTGTGCCGTTTGGATAAAGACCTGTTTACAGTCTTCACAGACTTGCTGAAGAGTTACAAGTCTGCTCTTTAGCTATAAATAATGAAGCACTTTTCTTGTATTTTTGTCTATTATCTACTTTAAGAAACGACTGAAAGTTTACAAGCTGAATTCATGGGATACCTCTTCTTGTCCTGCTTTTTAATGTCTCTGTGTTTTCAGTAAAAAATAACGTCCCTTGCCTCACATAGTAATAACAGCATCTCAGAAATTAAATGAAGCTTTTGTGACAATTGAACCCATTTACATAAATTGTGGGATTTGGAAGTTTACACTTTGATGCAAATGGTCTTCAGAAATTCAGTGATTTCTAGTAATAAAATAGTTCAGAGCTTCCATTTTAAGCTCTTAGACAGCCAGCAGCCCTTCTTCACTGTACAAAGGTCAGCTGCCTCTTATGACCACCCTGAGTCTTTGCATCTGGTTTTGAGCACAGTCAAAATCAATCCTAATTTCATTACATCTGGAATGTGATAAGCAAAATCACATGCCATGTCCCTAACTGCAGTGATCTCGTAGCAGAATGTCCTTTTTCTTCTCATTCTTATTTCAAAAGATAGTATAAAAGCTGTAGAAGGCAACTATTGGCTCTCTTCAACTGTGAAGGTCTGGTTTCCGTAGGAGGCAAGGGAATACAGCTACAAAGCAACCGTAAAAGGTGAAGTTACAAAGAAAACAACCAAAAAAAACCCAGCAAGACAAAGGAATAGGAAAATACAGTGGAGCCACATGGAAAATGCCATGAGTATGTCCCAGTGAAAAGCATGAGCAAGAAAACAGAAGTCCTGACATCCTGGATGTTTTTTACTTCAGTCAGCACTGGATTACGAAGCTTTTGTGGGTCTTACTGTTTTGATGCACTGAGAACTCTTTCATAGTTTTGAAAAGGCTATTTTGTGTTCCCTGTAAGGTGCTGTATGACTCTTATTTGCAGATTTTTTAAATGTATGCTTTGTATATGTCAGTTAAAAGATATATCCTACTGGTCTCTTGTAGAAATGCATTGCCCTGTCCTCCAGACACCAACAGGTGTAACAGTTCTGCCTCCCAGATGTGGGCTGGAGCCAGCCATTTCTGGGACTGTGTGCCAGCTGAGCTGTCCCCAAGGATTCATCTTGTCTGGAGCTAGAGAAGAACTAAGGTGCATTTCATTTGGGAGATGGAGTGCAAACATCCAGGAAGCTCGCTGTAAAGGTAGAGACCAGCACAAACCCATTTTTGCGTATGCATGTACGGAATTTAAAAGCAGCATACAGCAAATTACTTGAGTGAGGACAGATTTGAACCAGGGAAGGCAGTTTAGGTAGCCTGCAAGAAGAGTTGCCATTATACCTTAGCTGTCAGATTTACTTGCAGTTTGTAATAATGATGTGGGGTTCAGAGGTTGCTTGACTGTCATCTTAGAGTGCTTATCATTAACTTCCTCTCCTGGGAACCATCTCAGAAGTCTTTTGCTGGAAATATGCTTGCTATAAGGTCTCATATGCTGGTAAATTTAGAATTTCAAAGCTGTGAAAGATGTTAGCTTGGGGCTCTTCAGCCTGAAGAAGAGAAGGCTTTGAGGAGACCTTATAGTAGCCTTCCAGTACCTGAAGGGGGTCTACAGGAAGGCTAAGGAGGAATTATTTACAAGGTCTTGCAATGACAGGACAAGGGGCAATAGATTTAAACTGGCAGAGGGGAGATTTAGTCTGGATGTTAGGAGGAAGTTCTTTACGGTGAGGGTGGTGAGGCACTGGAACTGGTTGTCCAGGGAGATTGTGGATGCTCCCTCCCTGGAGGTGTTGAAGGCCAGGCTGGACAAGGCCTTGAGTAACCTGTCCTAGTGGGAGGTGTCCCTGCCTATGACAGGGGGTTGGAACTAGATGATCTTTGAGGTCCCTTCCAACCTTACCATTCTATGATTCTATGACAGCTAAATTGGAAGTCACACTCCTAGGAAAATGACAATGATAATAATATTACTGGTTTAGCACAGGCTTATGTGAGCCTTGTAGCAAAAAGCTGCATAAACCCTGTCTGATAGTCTATGGAAGGATGAACCGCTTCAGTTGTCTTTGAACTCGCTGTGGCTGTTGAGATGCTCCAAGCAAGAGTGCACAAGAATTGAGGCCAAAATAGGCTGACACAAGTGCATGAAACATAAACATGGGAAGTAGATGGTTACATACATTTGAGTATGGTTCTGCCATGTATACCCACATCCTCTGGAAATGTTAGGGGTTTTATTCACTTGCATACATGCACACTGAGTAGAGTTTGGCTTTGGATTATAGGCGAATACAAGTAGTTTGTCTGGGAATAGCATATTCACCTCTGCTTGAACTATTGTGCTACTCAAACTAGGGCTTTCCCCCAAAACTGGGGCCCTTGCCATTCACTGGGTGAAAGAACAGCGCAGAAAACAGTTATGGCAATCATTATTTCAGGTCACTGCAGAAACTGAGGTGGGAACTTTTTTCTCTGTCTTGGCCAGGAAAATTTTATCCTTCTCTTTAAACATACAATTTCCCACTCCATGACGTACCACATTGTTTTTCTGAGTCCTTTGTATAAAGTTTTGCCAAACCACAGCTTTCAATATTTGATGGGATGCTAGCACCAGGCTGCAAGCTGAAGTGTTTGGATCAAGATAAAGCAGCATGGTTTGGGTTCAAGTTTTTGATATTACCAGTGCATAAACCCCTGAAATAAGAGGTAGTAAGAAACTCTGAGGGTTGTTCTTCTTTAGTAAAAGTGAACAGTTGCATTTCAATTGCTTTCATTCTTGTTACTCTCTCTCTTTATTTTGCTGCCAGCATATTTGGCCAGTTCAAAATAGCCATTTTCTTTCTGACTTATTTATTAGTCTTTTATGTAATTTCACTTTTAAATGGAATTTGCCCCAGCCTACAGGCTGTGTTCAGGGAAGTGTGAACCATAACTGGTTTTTATTTAAAAGAGTGCATTTATAGTAAAATTTTCATCAGAATGAATTCAGAGGAAGGCAAAATCGCATGTATTTATTGCTTTGCACTCTTAATTACAAAGGCTTAATTGCCTGAGTTATGTCTTTACTGGAACTATTTAGTAATAAAAATGTAAGTGATATCAGTTCTGAGTTGTTTTAAAGCCTCTTGGGCATAGATGAGTTCAGAGCTGAATGCATCTTTGTCCTACAAGTCTAGAGACCATTTATCAAACAACACTGCAGCAATAAAATGGCCTAGCCACAAATGTTTAAGGAGGCCCTGTGCCAGGGAAATTAAGAAGTACTTTAAGTTTGTCAGAGAAACTCGAGGCTTAAATGCCGGTGGTAATGTTGCCCGTACTGTATCACCGATCCATTGTATCACCATCCAGCAGAGTCACACGTGTCACAAGAAGTCTCCATTAGTCCAGCATAACACCTGGTTGCAGGAGTTTATTAGGGAACATTTCCAGCAGCTAGTGTCAGAAGTGTGGCTGTTGTTTCTTTCAAGTCATTTCCACACCATGCTCCAGGGCATTTGAGAGTCACTGCTTCTTGTTTGTAGTACGTATATCACATCGGAAGTGCTTCTCTTTTTAGGTCACTGATTATCAGAAACAAGTGTTTTCATGTGTATATGTCATATGTGGGCAGTGAAAGGGTAGAGAAGTCATTCCTTCTTAATGAGCAGTGAATGTAATAAGTAATGAATGAATGAGTAATAAATCTCTTATGCTTTATCTATACCTTGGTTTATGGTTGCATGTAAGAACCACACTCTCATTATGCTTGGTCATGCACAAAACCAGCAAAAATTAGTCTGCCCCAGGAGAATTTACTGTTTATGTGTGAACCTGTAGGCAAAAAATAAAGAGGGGCAGAGACAGGAAATTTGCTAAAATATGTCCATTTGTATTCTAGGCAACACAAAAACCAGTGGCTATAATGAACTGCAGTCATTATTATAAAGGTTTTATTTCTGTAATCCCACATACCAAACTAATTTGTCTTTTTCTGGATCAGATATTGAAGCTCCACAGATCCACTGTCCAGATAATATTGAGACAGAGACCCTGGAACATCAGAATGCTGCCAATATCAGCTGGCAGGTGCCAACAGCTGTTGATAACTCTGGAGATGAGGCAAGTTAAAATCTGTTCATTTAGCTAGAGGCAAATTTGAAGTAGCTAACTACTTCAAATTAATTGTATGATCCAGTGAAATTTCTTTCATTTGATAAATAAGAGTAGAAGAAAAATATGCTGAGAAGTTTATATCTTGACATTTCAGCATTTTCCGTCTCAGTTATGCAGTCACAGGATGCTCTGTGTGGTGTTTAAGTGCAGAAAATCTCATACGGTTAATTTATGTGGTCAAAAGAAAAAATGTGCCCTTGTTTATAAGGAGACAGCTGCTTCAAAAATTAGCTCTTACAATGTGAAGAAGTTGAATAAACCTTGCTCAGAAGAAAGTAAACCAGTTTGTTAATCTGAAAGGCTATCTAGAACACACTGTGGTAGGAGCAAACTTGTTTCAGCTTCCCAAGTGAGAAAAACAAATCTCACTTTCCTATCTGATGCAAGGTTCAAACATGGACCTTTGGCTACTGCAGATATCCAAGGTCTGGAAATGGAGTTGCAAGTAAACCTTGCTCCAGAGCTGCTTCATTAAGTAATATTTCTTATAATCCCAGACATTAAGAAGTTACAGCGACTGAATGCTTTATCCTGAGTCAACAGAGGAGCAGTGACTCTGTGTATGGTTTTAATTTGCTGCAAACACACAAAGATTTTGCACTAACTGGGGAATTATTAGCTGTCTCAGTAAAAAGAAGGAAAAAAAGCTTAAATTTCACACATTTTTTTCTTGCTGTAACATAGCCATGGTCAGGTACTGTACCTCTACTGTCATTGAACTGTAGAAACTGAGTGCTTTACTTGTCAAAGTCATGGTTGTTAGATAAACTGTGTTGTTCACCACAGTTTTTTTTAGAGACAAGTTCCTTCAGGCAGTTCTAACTCATATGAAAGGGCCATAGGCAGCTACGTGTCACTTATTTCAAATATAAGGTTCCTTTGCTGTGCCAGAATGTTTTGAAGCATATGTGGACTATTGACTCATAAAAACATGCACATTGAAAGTGAATATATATAAGTCCTTGTAGTCCACAACTGTCTCCTGCACTCATCTCCATGTCTGCTGCCCTTGCAGCCAAAGAGCATGTTCTGAACTGGTGATGTTCAGTGCAGTACAGCAAAGAAGCATCAGTCTTGGGTTTTCTTAATTGCAGCAGGTCTGGGTCCAGATCCTGATTGAGTGAACCTCTGTTGCTATAAAGGGAAGCAGAGTCCTCTGCTGCAAGGTCTGCTTTCATTACTCAATGAGGCTATTCACGTTAATAATAAATAGACCTGGCATTGAAGATTACTATTTTGTGGCCATTTCTTGAAACAGGAGTGTGATGATTACTAACTGACTTTGTATTTTAAATAATAAGTGTTTTCCTTCAAAAGGTCTCAGTTCACGTTACCCCAGCTTTTATACCACCATTTCTTCTCCCAATTGGTGAAGTTGCCATTACTTACAGAGCCACTGATAAGTCGGGCAATGAGGCACGCTGTACATTCAGTGTCAAAGTTATTGGTAAGTGCTGGTAAAATTCCCTGGGGGAGAGAGTCTGTCATGGGTAAAGCTTAATGTTGTACATTGTGAGTCAGTGTTGCATTTATGGATGCAGCTATAAGCCCAGAAGTAATATCACCTCTTTGTAAGTGCTTTACTGTTCTTGAGTCACAGTTTGCATAGAGTAGAATCATTGCTGCCAGACCTTCTTTAGTTTTTAACTTCTTCAAAACCTCCAATAAAATTTCCAAGGTTCCCATATGTTGCTGATGCAAATCATTGTTCAGGTACTTCTGTCAGACTGTTGTGTTGTTCAGCAGTCCCGTTAAACAAGATCTGTTTTGTAGAAAGAAAACAGAATGCGGAAACCATGAAGAACTAGTCATGTTCTTTCTCAGAAAATCTACCTACTGTAGCTGCTTAGAAGTGAGCACCTAATTTTGTATTACCTTCTGATGTGAAATTAAAACTGCTGCTTACCTGACTACTTCTAATTGTAGATATCATTGGAGTGTGGTAGCAGTTCAGTAAGCTAATAGACTATCCCTTCAAATTCTGCAGATGCAGAACGTCCTGTAATTGATAGATGCAGATCTCCACCACCCGTGCAAGCTGCAGAGAATGAGTACCCAGTGACATGGGAAGAACCACAGTTTTCGGACAATTCAGGTGAGGTGTATCCCAAAATATATACATGACAGCAGAAAGCTAGTGAAATCCAACCTCTTCATGTTTATAATCCCACAGAGTGTAGGACTTGATGTTTTTATTATTTTTTTTTTTTTTACTTATTATGACAAAAGCATTATTTGGAAGATCTGCTGCCATTTCCTTCTCCATCTATCAAGTTTGGGTGTGAACAACTGTCTTTTTCTTATTGGTGTTTTAGGTTGTCTTTTAACTCTTCTAGGTGCTCCACTGACTATCACTAGGAGTCATGCACCAGGAGTTCTCTTTCCCAAAGGGGAGACAACAGTCCAATACACAGCCATGGACCCCTCTGGCAATAACAGGACATGTGAGATCCACATAGTCATCAAAGGTTTGTTGTCCTGATCTAGTCAAGGGTGTATGGCATTGCTTTAACTGGATATCATAAAGGATGCAATTCTATTCTTTCTTTCATTTGGTCTCCACTTTTTGTTTCAGTTATTTCATTTTATACTGGAGTAACCTGGAGGTAGTCAGGATATTTAATAGTACCAATGAATAGATTGTCTAAGACTGAAGCAGTTCAGCTATGAATTTGTAAATAAAAATTAGATGTAAAAGCATTGAGGTGTTTTCTCATTAAGCAGTAAAACCTAAGGCAATCCATTTTTTTCTTAGTGACAGATACCATGTGAAATCAATTAGCAGTTGTTACTGAAGTCATACTCATAGACTCATAGGCTCATAGAATGGTTTGTGTTGGAAGGGACCTTGAAGGTTATCTAGGTCCAATCTGCCTACCATGGGCAGGGACATCTCTTGCTGGAACAGGTTGCTTAAGTCCTTGGCTTTGAACAGATCCGTAGTTGGAGACTCCACAACTATTCTGGACAGCTGTTCCAGTGCCTCACCACTAGTGAGTTCTAGTATCTAATCGAAATCTGCAGTTAAAAGAAAATCTTTATGGAAATATTTCTCTAATCACCTACAAATACTGTATCCTATAAATACTGTACCAGGTACTAATCTTCACATCGCTGGATTTCAAACTAGTGTTTGAGAATAATTTAATGGTAGCCTGGTCCTACCCTTATAGGAGTAACAAATAATACTACCACAGACTTCAGCAGAGGCCAGATCACATTGATACATCTAGAAATCCTCTCAATGCTGTTTTCCTGTATGCATGTATGTGGTACTTTACCACATTCATCAGTATATAATTCTTATTATTTTTCATAGGTTCTCCCTGTGAAATCTCCTTTGAACCTGTGAATGGTGATTTTAAATGCACATCGGATGAAGTTGGAGTTAATTGCACATTGCACTGTGCAGAAGGTTATAGCTTTTCAGAAGGATCAAGTGAAAACTACTATTGTGCATATGTGGATGGTGTTTGGAAGCCACCTTACTCTCCAGGATGGCCTGACTGCTCTTGTAAGTCTTATTGTTACTAAAATTATCTGCAACCCATGAAACACTCTGTTTAATGAGTTAGAAAATTGAAATATTTTTTAATCCTTAATTTCTGTTTAATGATTAACAAAAAATAAAATATTCTGTCTCCACGCTGTTACAAATATTGTAAAAAAATGCCAGGAAGTCCCTGTGGCAGGGTACTCCACATTCCCATTCCCACCCCTCCTCTGTCTCCAGAGTTTTGAGTGGGGTAAGAAGGTGCAAGACTGCTTTCCCCTACCCCTGCAGACTTGAATGTGGAAGAGCAAAAGGTGCCCTTATTTCACACGTGTACTGTCATGAGATAGCCCACACTAGAATCTGGGCTGGTGATTGGCTGGATTCTTTGTGCCCAGTATATATATGTCATTGGACACGTTGTCTAAGAAGATTTTAGAGTGACGAGAAGAGCATTCATGGTCTCTGCTTTTGCACTGTTCTTTGCAGTTTACTCCACAATCTGCAAGCCCAGCAAGTCCATTAGGTTCTGTTTGAGAGGTTCACCTGTGGCATCTGGACCTGGCCTCTTCTCAGACCACTGTATCCTTGTTTCCTGCTGGAAGGACCTGGCCTCTGCTGTAAAGTACTACTGTTTGTAAGAACACACCAGCAGTTCATTTTTTAACCTGTACAGCTAAGGCAGGGCCACTCCACAAAATCTATCTTGTGGAAGCTGTGTCTACTGACACTTTTGACTTTGGTGGGTTTTATTTGCATCGGAATTTACCGTGTGGACCCACAACTGGATTATAGCTTGCTGTTTCACAGGCTGCAGCAGAAGAGATTCAGCAGGGATCATCTTTAAATTCATACTCCAACCTCATGAGTAAATCAACCTTTCTCTGCTCAGCCTGGTTTATGAGTGGGGAAAAGCTGTCTTGTAGCTTGACCTTTTCCATTTTCTGACTCTCAATTACTAAGATTGCCCTTAAGCATCCTCGTGAAATTCCCAACTGAATTAGAACGTATAAATAAAATATAACTAGTTTCGTGTATAATTTTGGGGTGGGCTTTTGGAAAAATAAAAATAACTATATTTTTATAATTCCTGCCTCCGGCAATTAGCAATTAATTCAGACCCTAACTGTGTTATTTCAGAAGCTGTTTAAACCACAAAAAATAGATGTAAATTTTAATTCTAGGAATGGCAAAGTAGACAAGGTCTGTAATTATTCTGAACTGGTATTGGAAAGAGCTTGTTTACACACAGAAACAATGTCTTTTCAATAGGAATTTCAGCAGTATTTGCAACTAACTTATCCTAAGGCATAGCACATATCTAATTATCACCAAATTAGAAGCATTTATGTATTTTCTTTGAAGTGGACACATGCAAATCTTCAGCTGTGGAATTTCCCAGCTGTGGTGACATTTTAATAATAAATAGGTGATTTGGTTGGGAATTAATGATGGGAATTACGAAAATACAGTTATTTTTATTTTCCTGAAAAGCCCTGCCCCAAAGCTATATATGAAACTGGTCAAATTTTATTTACACGTTCTAATTTGATTGGGAATTTCCACAAGGATGCTTATGGGCAATTTTGGTAATTTGGGAAAGTCAGAAAATGGAAAAGGCAAAGCCGCAGCATAACTTTACCCCACTTAGAAAGCAGAGTAGAAAACCCAGCTGATTTACTCATGAGAGTAGAGTAGGATTTTGGAGACAGTCCCTGGATCTCCTTTGCAGCAGCCTTTGAAACTGCAAATTAAATCCAATGCAAATGAAATGCGCCAAAGTCAAAAGTGTCTGTAGACACAGTTTCCACAAGAGAGATCTTGTGGAGTGGCACTGCCTTAGCAGCAGGTGGAAAAGCCATACTTCTGACATGTTCCTGCCAACAGTGGCAGTTTACGACAGAGGCAGGGTCCTTCCAGCTCAGGGTAGCAAGCAGGAAGCCAGGACACGCTGGTCCAAGGAGAGCCGGATCTGGGTGCCACAGGCAACTCTCTTGAATGGACCTAATGGACTTGCTGGACTCGCAGACTTGCAGGACTTGCTCGAGAGCTGTGAAACTGTGTGACTGCTGCATGCACTTTGTCCTCGCTCTATTTAAGTTCTTTCCTAGACAACATATCCAGTGCCAATATATACTGGGTGTGAAGAATCCAGCCAACCACAATCCCAGATTCTACTGTGGGCTTTCTCACGAGTCAGTATGCTTGTGGAAAAGGGCACCTTTTGCTGTTCCCTGTTCAAACCCACGAGGTGAGGGGAAAGGAGTTTCCCACCTTCTTCTTCCCCCATTCAAACCTCTGCTGACAAAGTGGGAGAAAGGGAACTTGGAGTGCCCAATGCAATAGGTTAGAGCTACATATGAAGCCAGTCATGGCACCATATTACGTCTCCTTCCGTTGGAGTGGATTTCTTGGTTTCAGCAAATGAGAGTTATGTTTCACAGCTGTCTATCAGTTCAAAGCCCGTAGCTTGGACTCCTAGGAACTTCAATTTGCATATATTCTGGAGGAAATTTTTTTCCTCTTTGCTCTAGAAGCATTAACAAGAGGATTTGTTGCTTGCTATCCCTCCAAGTAAAAACTGTTTACTTGACAGCTCACAGATTTCTTCCATTAAGAAAATACTGAAGCAGGTAAATGACAGACCTTTTTGAAATGTGTGATAGCAGTTGCAAGGACCAGATTTAAACATAAAAGGCATGCAGCGTTACTACCACTAAGAGTCAGATCTTCAGCTGTACCACAAGATCTTCTGCAGTCAGAGGGAGAACCAACTCAATAAACTCATGGGACGCTAATAGTGGCATTCTCATAAGTATTATAGCCCATGAACCCAAACCAGCAATTACCAAGCTTTGCAAATATGGTTTTCACTCCCCTACAAACCATTCTTACAACACACCAGCAAATTTGGTCATACATAGATGAAACAATCCATTTATGCAATAGCCATAGTATGGCTGGATTCAGATAGCAAAAACCCGAAACAGCTTCATCTTAGCTTCCAAAATTGATTATTAATGAATCAGTCAAGCAAGCCCCACATTGGATGCCAAAAATACATGTGGTGGTTTTGAGAAATTACCTCCCAAATGAAGTTTACCAGATCAGCTCAGATGGCTTGGAAGTTAGATAAAGCTATGTTTACAGTGAGCTAAATTTACAAGCATATATACAAAATATATTTATATGTATTTCCAAATATATACAATTATTTACAATTTTGAAATAATACAGAAATCAAATCCCTCCCACCCTGGACAAAGGAAAACCCAGAAGGAACCAACACCATCTTCTTTTCTCCCTCCCAGATAGAAAACCAGCAAGATCAGAGGGCTGGAGCAGCTCTCCTATGAGGACAGGCTGAGAGAGTTGGGCTCTTCAGCCTGGAGAAGAGAAGGCTTCGAGGGGACCTGATAGTAGCCTTCCAGTATCTGAAGGGGGCCTACAGGAAGGCTGGGGAAGGATTATTTACAAGGTCCTGCAACGACAGGACAAAGGGCAATGGGTTTAAACTGGCAGAGGGGAGATTCAGACTAGATGTTAGGAGGAAGTTCTTTACAGTGAGGGTGGTGAGACATTGGCACAGGTTGCCCAGGGAGGTCGTGGCTGCTCCCTCCCTGGAGGTGTTCAAGGCCAGATTGGATGAGGCCTTGAGTAATCTGTACTAGTGGGAGGTGTCCCTGCCTATGGCAGGGGGTTGGAACTGGATGATCCTTGAGATCCCTTCAAACCTTACCATTCTATGATTCTATAAGATCTCACATGTTATCAATGCAGTCAAGGTTAGTATTCAGCCATGCACAGATGAGCAGTGGAGGAAGTGAAAAGCAGAAAGCAAAGCAAAGAAAGAGTGCGAAATTGTTTATGCATTGCAATTTTATCCCTCTTATCAATCCAATGAATGATATGGACCTTATAATTACTTTCTTTTTATAACCAATGCCTTCCTCATTCACCCTATGTTCAAAAGAAGTCCAGAAAGTTCCTCTCTTGTTTATAGTTCAAAACCAAAATAGAGCATTAGCTCTTGAACTGCTACAGCTTTTACAACAAATTTGATACCTACCAAAGGGTCATATTCAACTGCATTGTCTGAGGTATGACTGATGTATTTTTGTGTATGCGACACAGAGAATTTAGGTTGCTGGTTTAAATACAGTGCTTCTTAGCTTACTGTGTTCCAGTTTTAGCCTGAATGATCTTGCTTTTGACTCTGAAAATCTTGTACTGACCATTAAAAATGTATTTCTCCACATTTTTCAGTAAATCGTTTTGCAAACCATGGCTTCAAGTCCTTTGAAATGCTGTACAAAGCAACACAATGTGATGACAAAAATCTTCTAAATAGCTTCACTGATGCCTTCCAGAGTGCGCTTGGTAAAATGGTAGGTTAGTAAATACTCATTCCTTTTACATACTTTTAAAATAACGTACCTCTTTGCTACATACTTTTAAAACAATGTACCTTGTTGCTACATTTACCAGCTAACTAATTACATACAAGAAAAATATAACATTAACATGCAAATTAAATATGTGCTTCTCTGAAAATAATGAACTGTGGAGTCATAGAATGGATTACTGGAAGGACATTCAAGGCCGTGGGCAGGGGCACCTTCCACTATAATAGATAATAAATAATAATTCTCCCTTATAAAGGCGATTCACTGACATTTTAATGTAAATCACTTCATGGAGTTATATAGGGCACAATTTTTAGTAGTGTCGAAGTAGCTTCAGGAGCTGACACTCAGTAGATACTCATCAGGCTTTCAAAGAGAACCTGTACAGTTTTGAAAATTTCAGTCAGTTCTCCCCTAACCTTGGAGTTGTTTTTGAAAGCTGAATGTGATTATAAAATATATATATTTTATACAGAATATGTATAACATATATCCCTGTAATACAAGTGAATATGCAGGTATACAAATAGGTAAATTATTCATTCAGTGCTTAAATCCAGACACTTAAATCCAGTAGTAATGATTTAAGTAATTTGCAGGTTTCTTGAGTTTTAGTTTTCACTCATCACTAGGAACTGCATAAATCTGTCCTCTGCTGTAAAGCTGAACCATCAGAACTTTGATTAGTGATCTCTGGAGTGGATGTCCAGGCCAAGTGTGAAAGCATTCTGTATTAGAAGAGAACACAAGGCATTTACAGGTTTTTTTTGCAGGAGGAGGCCCATATACTAAAAATCTTCTCTACAAACTGGAAATCATTATTAGCATATACAGCTAATGGACAGACTCCTGCAACTTCAGAATTCATGTCACTAACTCTTGTCAAATGGCTGAATGGCTTACCTTATGCTTCAGGCACTTGTTACTGTCTTGCCTTACTTCAGATTTGTTCAATTCCAGTAGATAAATCTTGTCTGGTTTTGTTTCTGTTCCTTTCCCCCAAGAGCCAGCTACCACCAGGTTCCAATGCTTGGACCATTACTAACAGCAAGCGAAAGATAGTAAGGAAACAATGCTTAGTGACTTCCCCAAGCAATTACATCAAAATGCAGCTATCTGGGAAAGCAATCAAAAAGGCTATTTTGACCATCCCTGTTCCTATTCCCAAGAATTTGACATTCTAGCAGAGGTCTGAAAGTAAGGGAGGAATCATTGGAAGTCATCTTTCCAATGAAAATGATTATGGAAAAAGCACAGCAATTCTAAAACTCAACCTGGAGCCTAACTTGATTAAAATACGGATTTTATTAAAAAGCATACTTTCATCTGTTCTTATCCAATCTTCACCACTTCTGTGGAGAGAATGAATCAACAAACCCAGAAAGGTTCCTATCAAGTATTCTGTTATTTGGGTTCTGGCCTTCTCAGATGATTTTCCCTGTCATCTGAGGTCTTTTGATGGGTTGAATGAGGCCCTTTACATGCATCAGCAGAGAGGGATATGAAGAGTTAAGATATTGAAAGCTAGAAACAGAGTGACGATATTGCTTTAAACCTAACAGAATTAGAAGTTAGGTAGCTGGAAAAACCAGAGATGTTTTCAAACCTGTGATCTTTCCTGTCATCTTCAGTGGGGAGAAATGAGCCTAATAAGCTTGTTGCTGTATTTTAGGATTTCACAGGCAAGAAATATGAAAAATATCTTCTATCATGAAGAGCTTATATGCCTACAAGTTGCACTCTTGTTTCTCAGCTGTATCAATACAGAAGTATCAGATCGTACCAGACCTTGCTGGTGTTGAAAGAGACTTAAAAGGGCAAGTTTAGTCTCATTGGCAAGACCGAGGCCCTACATTGCATCTAGATTTTTTTGTAAGTGATGGGAGGGAGCTATATGATTTTATTTGTTTACATTATTCTTCTTTTATATTGAAAGGTCCCATCATTCTGTAATCATGTTGATGATATTGACTGCAGATTGGAAGATCAGACACAGAAACATTGCTTGGAATATAATTACGATTACGAAAATGGATTTGCCATTGGTAATTATTGATTGCATAGATTCTTAGCCATCCAGGTTTAATGCAGTTGTGAAGTATTTAATGTGTTCTGTGAGATGTGTTTTAAAACAACTATAGAGCTCTTAAGATGGGAAGGAATGACATAGGTTTTATAGCAATATGATTGAACTTCTTGCTGTCTGACTTTGATACTTAAGTCATGTACAGGGAAAGTTTGCTGAGATGCCTTCTGATGGGAAAACAAAAAAAAGTGTGCGCACACACACACACACAGAGTCCTACAAACCCACTTGGTTAGTCTGGAAGAAAACAGCTTTTTTACAACTTAGAGTTTCAAACCAAAATACTGAAAAAAAGGTATAACTATTTATTCTGAAGATTCTTAAGAAAATGGGGAACATCCTTGATGCTGATTCAGAACAGCATAGAACCCTAATAGTGTAAAGCTATTCAAGCTTAAGTTTGTTCACCAGCTGTGAAATGTCTTCCTGTATGTAAGGGTAGATTATGCAGAATGATTTTAGCTGTATCAGTGACAGCTGTGACAGTTCTAATGATTGTCCCCACTTTGCTTTATGCCAAATGAGTCGCCATATTAAGTCTATTTTTTAATAGATTAGTGTCCATGTTGCGCTGTTGTGTTACTGAGTCCCATGTGACTGCTCAGAGAAAAGAAAAGGCTAAAACCATGTAATTTACCTTACCGATCTTAGGAGGAATTTTGGCAAGTGTACCTCAGAATACATGTACTCCTGTCATGTCTCTGGCTTTTTTCACAGCTTTATAGTGTAGAGTTTGATCCTTCTTCTTACCTTTTAGACATGCTTCACTGAGTTTCTTAGGATTTAATACTGGGAAGGCATGAGAGTAGACCTCTCCTCAGGTCATAGGAGACAACAGTTTAGAAAACTAGTTGTGGAATACTTACATGTTATTAACTACAAAGTTAACTTGTCCTAGTTTCTACTGTAAATTAAGAGTATTCTGGCTGACTGTTAACAGGTAATTGGCAGACTTCTTTTTATATGTTAATTTACTTATTTTTTTAATAGAGCTAGATAAGTGAAATATGGCCTGCATTTATCTAGCCATTATGAAAAGGTACATTATGTGCAGAAGCAGTTGAGAGCATGTTGTAGCTGAAGGACATTATGCACGGGTTGAATTTGCTACACGTGTAACAGGAGGTGCCTGTATGTGAGGAATAAACATATAAGGCATTGTTACCAGGCTTTCTTGAAAGGTCAGACAATATAACAGAGCTATTCAAGAGTTAGGAGAAGAAGATGCAATGGAGACAAGTGGCACAAGTTGTGCTGTCTGTAATTAATTCTGAAGAGGAAGAGAGAGTAATGTGGAATTGTTTAAGGTGTTACTGGCAGGTGAGGGTTCAAGCAAGACAGAGGAAGAGAAGAAAATGCAACCTGTAACTTGTATAGCAGTATTTCTCTAAAACACAAGAGTTAGGATTTCTGGGTTATCAGTTAGAAGTGGAGCTAGTTTTTCTTTTCTCTGGTACAGCAGACATGTGGAGGCAAAGCCAGCACACGTTGTCTGGAGCTTCATACAGACCTTATTCTTTTGAGGATGTGTTTTAAAAATAACTATAGGCATTCACCTTCCACATGATGTTGCTACTCTTTTTGTTCTTTCTTAATGCCTTATAGGACCTGCAGGCTGGGGAACAGCAAACCAGCTGGATTATTCCTATGATGATTTTGTTGATGCAGCGCAAGAAGATGACTTATCCAGGCATCTCTCTTCCTCCACAAAGGCAGCACCTCCTCGAGTCAAAAGGCACAAGCTGAATATTCCAATGACTGACCACAAAATTAAGTTAATATTTAACATCACAGGTGAGAGAAGTCAAGATGCTGCCCTTCTTCTATTCCCTCTTTTTTAAACAGATGTGTTTCTTATACATTTGGTAGAATTTACCCTGCAGTTCACCAAGCCTTCCACAGATTTGGATGGCACTTACCTGTAGATGTTTGTAGGCCCATTTCCTCAGAGACTTTCTACTTGGAGGAAAGATTGTAGCCTCATGCTTGTGCACTTAACCTGCTCTCTGCTTTCCACTGGCAAGCTCGAGTGTTGCACTTTTGATGTATTCCAGAGTAGGCTGGAAGTCCTGACTGCAAAATCTGTGTGCATTTTGAATTCTCTATTTGTATCCCAGCTAGTGTGCCTCTACCTGATGAAAGAAATGATACATTGGAACTAGAAAACCAGCGACGGCTTCTCAAAACTCTGGAGACAATCACCAACAGGCTGAATAGGACCCTTCACAAGGAGCCCATGTATTCTTTCCAGTTTGCCTCTGAGCTCATTGTAGCTGACAGCAACTCGCTGGAGACCGAGAAGGCCTTTCTTTTCTGCAGGCCTGGTTCTGTGCTGAGGGGGAGAATGTGTGGTAAGGCAGATGTCTCGCCTCTTACATGTACTTAGAAAAGCAAAGTTTAGAGGATGTTTGCCATGGGTTATGGTTTGACACAGTCCTGTGCTTATGGTCTCTGAGAACAATAAACTGCAAAAATGCTTTGCATGGTTTCAGTTGTAGAGAATGTTTATGTTCCTAACCAAGGCCTGTGAAGAAGTACTCTTTTGTACTCAGGATTCCACTCCCATGGGGAAATCAGGCACATCCATGCTTGGTCATAGGCAGAAAAACAGTGCTTGGTATACCGTTTTTTAACCCTATTTGTCTTGAGAGTAATGTGTAGTTAAGATAGAGGATTGGATTTAATTTCCTGTGAATAGTGAGAACTTTACAGTGTTCCAGAATGATAATCCATTCTCACGTTTGTCTAAATGGGAACATCAGAAGCAAGTCACTGATGGTGCATTCTGATGTTTCAAATGTTACAGTCAACTGCCCTTTGGGTACCTATTACTCCCTGGAGCATCATACCTGTGAAAGCTGCTGGACTGGATCATACCAAGATGAGGAAGGGCAGTTGGAATGCAAAAGTTGCCCGTCTGGTACCTACACTGAATATATGCACTCTAGGAGCATCTCTGAATGCAAAGGTGAGACGTTTGTCTTCTTCAGACAGCCATTTCTGAATATCTGTTGGCACACTTAGTCCCTGCGATGGGATTGTTGTAATGAGGATGGCCTGTGAAATGAGGAATGCTCCTAACTACACATCCAAAGACAAAAATTCAAGTTTTCACCACTGCTGTGTGCAAGATGCCTGGGCAGATGTTCTAAGGAGATCTGGCCTTAGAAGCATTGTTTCGTTCCTCTCCTCATTCTGTGAGGTTGTGAGCCCATTTTGCAGGGACTGGTACACTTGATGCCATTCTTGTCCTTGTTAGCCTATCTCCACTCTGTCATGATCAAAGATAAAACTTCTGCATCCTACACTGCAGCGCTATGGCCCCGAGCACCTCGGCACCATTCTGTCCTAGTGACTTGTTCTAGAAAAGAAATTGCCAATTTTATATCCTGTTTATTGTCTTACCAATAACTTTGTTGATTAACTTTGAGTAACTGAAGTTGCAATAAATCATCTGTAATTGAAAGGGAATTAACTGGTTAGTAATTCACAAAAGCATGATCAGTCATTTGCCACAATTCTTATTTTTCATTCTTTGTACCCATGAAGTCCTTCAAAGTAGAGTGAGATCTAGAAATTAAAGTCCCTGTAATGTGTCTTGTGATTTCAGCATCATTTTCAGAGTTCAAGAGCTATGTTTCCTGTTGGCCATTGCTTAAATCTTTGTAAGTTCTTCTGACTTACAGCTCAGTGCNATCTTTGTAAGTTCTTCTGCCTTACAGCTCAGTGCAAGCAGGGAACGTATTCACCTAATGGTCTTGAGACCTGTGAAACATGTCCACTTGGGACTTACCAACCAGCATTTGGATCCAGGAACTGCATCTCTTGCCCAGAAAATACATCAACGGTGAAAAGAGGTGCAGTGGATGTCTCAGCTTGCGGAGGTTTGTAACAAAAGAGGCTATGAAATTTCTAAAGGTCGTTTAAACATCAGCTAATAAAATACAATTCATCTA
>VWZE01000518.1:26061-36189 GCA_013396675.1 Eubucco bourcierii | reverse complement strand
TCTATCTGAGGTGGAATTCTGCTTCTGGGTAAGTGTGGACCAAGCAGCATTTCCCAGCAAAATGGTGGGTCACTTTACGATACTCTGATTAATTCAGTTGCCCTCCTCCTGGTTTGCAAGATGAATTCTTATCTAAAGATAAATTATATTAATATGTGGTGGGTACCTACACAAAGATAAAACTTTTTTCTTGACAGAAGAGAAAGGTAATGTCAGAATGTTTGTCACTGTTATCTGTGGAACAGTTTGCACGTCTTGTGTATGAAAATACAAGTTTGTCCTCCACTGTCTTTGGGAAGCTTTGCCATAAAGACTCCCAGAGAAAATAGTCTGCAGGTATTAATGGTACACAAAAGATTTGCCTTTTGTTCTCAGTCCTTCTTGAAGGGGGTGGGGTGAAGGCAAATAGGTGTAAGAAATAAAAGATAGTGGAGAATGCATTTTAAAGCTGTATCCAGAGCAGCAAAAGGAATAAACAGAACTTCACAGGTGTTTCCATAGTCCTCTGAAAATGACAGGCCACCTAACATCACAATTCAAATAAGCATCTCCTCAAGTTGTGAACTCCTGGCAGTTCTTATCCTGTCCCTCTAAGTCTGNATGTGGGGCAAGGCAGAGTTGCAAGTGATCACTCAAAGAGATGTCCTTTTGTTCTTGCAGTACCATGTCTTGCAGGCGAATTCTCTCGAACAGGTTTGACACCTTGCTACCCTTGTCCCAGAGACTACTATCAACCAGACCCAGGAAAGTCCTACTGCTTGTCTTGTCCCTTTTATGGAACGACAACTGTCATTGGTGCCAGATCCATCACAGATTGTTCAAGTAAGTTAAATTGTCTCTGCTGGAGAAAGTGAATAAAGAGAACATCTGTGGATTGGACAGCAGCGGTCTTCACAGAAAACATCTTACTTACTCTCCTAACAAATGTAAACCTTCCATTTCAACCAGTGATGCTGACGGCTGGTTTTGCATACTGGTATTTCCTCTCTTACGTAGAAGGGGTGACTGTCATACACACCAGGGCTCAGTTACAGAGTGTAGGCTTACAGAGAGAGTGTGTAGACACCCATTGTATATGTATGCTATAAATACACCCTAGAGTTACATATGTACACAAATACCTATATCCATGTATGTGGGTAGAAACGGACACAAAATGCATTTTGTAAGTACACACACATATGTGTGTTTTAGAAATGTATGTGCTTACCAATACATGTTTGTGGAAACACGTGTTAAATACTGTATGGTTGTAAAAATTTGCTTGTTATTCACACAAATTCACTGATTTCAGCATACTTTAGATCCATTACTAACATGCAATCATTACACCCTCATGGAGCAGGAACCTTGCCATACAGTGCTATTAACAACTCTTTCATATCTTTCCTCTTTAGGTTTTGGCTCTACTTTTTCAGCAGCTGAGGAAAGTGTAATGATGGTACCAGCCTCTCCAGAAAATATCAGCAAGCAGTATAAAGTCAGCAGTCAGGCAAGGACAAGATACATTTTTGAGTGTTATATCAAATTGAAGAGAGAGTGCCTTATGTAGTGATAAATGACTAAGGCCTTTTTAAATGCAATTGTTAAGCTGACTGTTTCCTGAAGAGATGAGAGTGGTGATCATAAGGGGAAAACTCAAGCTCTCTTTAGTAATCACAGAAGCACTTCCACTGAACAAAGGAGGCTCCATCACTTACTGACAATCTTAAATTCTGGACTTGAAGCCTTCACCTGAAGTATGCAATATTTATCAAACTTACTAAAGAAATGCAAGCTCAGTGGAGAAGGTTCAGCCAATCTATGAAAAAAGAGACTGACCATACTTAGTCATCTGACATCTTCCATGTGCTGAATCCCAGAAAATGCTACCGGTCTTCTAAGTCCTAGTTGTAAAATCTTTGTTTTACTTACTGCAACATAAATACAATTGAGAGGAGATAAGCAAAGCTCCCATCTGCTGTATTCCCTTTGAAATACAGGCAAGCCTCATGTGACTTCTCTAGTGACAATGTTTGCCAGAGATGCTCCCATATCCCCTCCACCTCCCCTCTAGTCTGTAACTCTGACAAGACTGCTTTGTTTAATCTAAAGTTAGGATATTGTGTAAACAGAAGCAAAGATGAATGGTGATAAATTTGGCCTGAACTGTTATCTAACATACAGACAGATGAGAAACTGATCTCCTATTTTAGTAACTCTAAACTCTATACCAATATTCAGCTTTGCATCAGAAGAAATAATATCATACATGAAAGTTCTCCACCAACTCATCTTATGGCCAGTATGGTGTAAAAGGATGCAAAATGGAGAACTCATACAAAAGACAGCACAATGTAAAATGTCATCTGTGAATCATAGCTAACAGAGTTCTGCAGGAACCATTGTGATTGTGATGATCACATTTAAAGTAAAAGGTCATTTAAAAATAATTATTCTGATTTCTGGTATTTTTCTCTAGGAATAAAAGAATGGTTGGTGTGCTGAGGAGACAAAGAAAAAAAAAAAGCTAGAACTTACTGATAATGACGTTTTTCCCCCAGCTCCCTAAAGTGACTATAGGGTGTGCGGTTTTAAATAAGGTTTTGTTCCATCTGTGTTTCTACCTTTATAATAATTGTATCACTGTTGACTCTGGCAGGTCTTTCATGAGTGTTTCCTGGAACCATGCCACAACAATGGGACATGCAAACAACTGGGAAGTGGATATATTTGCATATGCCCACTTGGATATACAGGTAAAAAAATTGAGAAGCAAGTGGAAGAGGTAGTTGTCATGCCCTTAACTTGTGCAAACATAAAGGAGCAAAGCATTTCAGTGCAAGGATATATCCTAAGTAATTGTAATATCCTCAAGAGATTTACCATACATGAGTGTTAAGAAGTGGTTTCTCATGTTCTTGCTGAGTTATATTGTATTTAGCAAATGAGGATTTTGAATGGGGTTTCTAGTGGATTTGAAAATCTTGTTGCTTTGCAATGTTTCTGATTAGCAAAAAGCTCAAAATTGGCACTCTAAACAGATAAATCCACCAGATCTACTTGTGCTCCTCTTCAGTCTTACCTTCACAGTTGCTTCACAGTGACAGATAGTGCATTACTCAGCTACTATCAAGAAGTGATCTCTGTTATTTGTGGTAAGTGCCACCATCTGGAACTGATCAGCCTGTTATTCAGTCTTGCATCCTACCTTTTCAATAACACTTTACCTCAGATGTGTGCTAAAACACAATATAAAGAGAGGATAGTAAATCTGAGTGTCTGATAACTTGCACAACAAGTCAATCACATGTTCCTATAGTAAGCAGTCAGGATTACTGTGTTTCTGAACTACTGCAAATTTGGTGTCTCTGCTTTCACTACTTTATTTTGCATTCTAGGCTTGAAATGTGAAACAGAAGTTGATGAATGTAAGTCATCTCCTTGTCAGAACAATGGGATGTGTAAAGATGGCATTGGGACTTTTGTTTGCAATTGTCAACCAGGCTACTCAGGTAATGTGGTTCACTTCATAGCTTTTCTTCAGACAGACATTGTTTCTGTGGCAAATAAATAACACAAAATACAAGGGCTGTATAATTCCACATCTGTGGAATTCCATCTTGCCTACAGGTTAAAGTTCTACTGCATGTTAATAGATTTTGAAATATAAGAATGAGCATTCAAGGATAGTCTCTGTGTGTCTGTCTGTGTGTGCGTATGCGTGCTCTAACTACACAGAGCACCCACACAGTTGCTTTACTGCAGCCATATGAGTGAGTGTATCTACCTTCTCAGTGGTTTTAGCTCTCATCTGCATGTAAGTTGGAGGTGATGGAATGTGTGCAGAAACTGAGATACTGGGGTACTTTGACAAAACAGCACCTGTGTGGTTAAAAAGAAGGCCTCGTGTCTTCCACCAGAAGTGGTCTCCCTCATTTTGCATGTTTTTGGCTATACGTTTACCAAGGGCAACACTTGCTGGGTATTTTTTAAACTTTATAAGGACAAACCATGGTCCTTGCATCTTTGACATCTCAGCATCTAAATAATGCAGACGATCTCTGTAGATGTCTGCAGTAGTGCAGTCAGATGTGGAATTTCATCTCCTGTGCTCAGTGGCGCTTTGTTATGCAAGCAGTGTGGTGCTGATACATCTTGCATAATCAGTTGCTGCAGCATGCAGACCTTGAGTGTGTCTTGATCATGCCCTGTCACCCTTGCTGTTTGAAGGTCTCTTCTGTGAGGAAGACATAAATGAATGTAGCTCCACTCCGTGTTTGAATGGAGCCCACTGCGTTGATGGCAAGAACAGTTACAGCTGCACTTGTGCAAAAGGGTTCACAGGTACACTTTTTTCTGTCCATGTTAGCATTCACTCTTTCTGGCAAAAAAAAAAAAAAGTCTGTCCAAAGTACTTCAATCTCATTGCTGTGTATTACATATATGTTGATATGGATGTACTACATTCCTTAGGTCCATCAAATTTCTCAGTCTCCACGGTGTAAGCATGGCTTTAGAAGGATTTACTAGATGATCACTCTATTACTAATTTTGCTATGAACTTGCTGTGTAATATTGAAGAATGAGGACATTGACATCAGTGCAACTTGGTTTTATTTTATATTCAAAAGAAAAACATATTAACAGTAGACAAGAGAGTCTATATTAAAACTACTCCTAATTCCCATAGTCAGCTTCCTACTGCTTTCACGGATTTCTGTAACAACTAGGCCACTGAGAAGATGAGGGAACTGAAACTATAGTATGAGGAAAGGCTGAAAGAGCTGGGGCTGTTTAGCCCGGCAAAGAGGAGGCTCAAATGAGATCCTGTTAATATTTACAAATATCTGAGGAGTGGATGTCAGGAGGATGGGGCCCGACTCTTCTTAGTGGTCCACAGTGACAGGACAAGCGGTGATGAGCATTAACATGAACAGAGGAAGTTCCATCAAATTGTGAGAAGGAACTTGCAGGTGGCAGAGTGCTGGAACAGACTGCCCAGAAAGGTGCTGGAGTCTCTGGAGACTTTCAAAGCTTGAGTATCCAGATGTGTTGCTATGTGATCTACTTCAAATGATAACTCCTTTAGCAGGGTAGTTGGCCTTCATGAACATCAGAGGTGTCTTTAACTCCTTCCATTCTGTGGTTCTATTATTATGATATTGCCAGTGTTCCGCTACAAAATCACCTGCAGTCTATCCATTCTTCAGTGCATATAACATAGGTCCTCTTTTACAGCAGAAATAGCAGAATCATGTATTTCTGGCTTTCATGGTTATCCTTAGAGTTGATGTCTTATGTAGCAGAATGTCTTATGTAGCAGCTTTTCATTAGTTACTCAGAATAGTTTCTCAGGTGATTTCCTGATTCAGCCCACATAATGGGCAATATCCATTTAAATTTCCCACAGTTTGCCAAGTGTTAATTTGTAGTTACTGCAGAATTACAGTTTCTGTAATCATTCTATGACTACTTAACCTCTGTTAATGGAGTAAACCCCAAACCTGCATGGCTAACCTGATATTTGTTGCTGTTTCTCAAGAAGACAGTCAACAGTCCTTAAAAAACTAAGGTGGGTTAGTTACTTCTTTGTTAAGTTAATTCAAAGTGGAGCTGTGACTTTGTTTTTTTCTTCTCAGGTGCACACTGTGAAACGGAGGTCAATGAATGCCTTTCAAACCCGTGTCTTAATAGGGCTATTTGTGAAGATCGAGTTGGCGGTTTCTCCTGCAAGTGCCTCCCAGGTTTTTCTGGTGTCTTGTGTGAAAGAAACATCGACGAGTGTCTCAGCAGACCCTGTAAGAATGGAGCTACATGCAGAGATGGTATCAACAACTTCAGGTGAAACACAGATGATAAATGTGACAGTGTGGGAACAATGTGGGAAGTTAGATATGTTGTGGTGCTTCAGTCTTCCAAGATTTCAGCAAGGCATTTGGCAGCATATTAATTGGTAGTCCCTTTGTGGACACTAAAGGAGATTTTAAGAGGCAAGAAAATAGATCTTGTGACCTTAAAAAGAATTCCAAGGTTAACAGCAAATCAACAGAGTATGAACCATAAGAATAGTAGGACTGCATCTTTTTATGATGAATCGTCCAAAAGTAACCCACTTCCCAAGCTTCAAGGGCTTGTCTTGCTTTCTGATGGAGAAAGGTGATGAATAGTTGTGTACCTGATACTACTACATTTCTATAGCCTACAGATAGCTCTATATGTTGAGAATAGAGACTTAAACGCAAACACTAATGGAATTTTCCTAATGTTTATGTTTTAAAGTATCTGAACTCAGATCAGAAGTTACAAATAGCAATAGCAGTGTCATATCTGGGGTCACTGTAGAGACAGAAAGATGGACCAGCTCAGTTTAATAACTCTTTTTCTCCTCTAAATCCCAGAAGTTTTGCTACTCCTCAAATACCTTGATTTGCCGAGTGCCAGAGGTTTTGGTGCCTTTCTACTGCTGTGGTTTTCTCTTTATGTAATTATATCTGCATGAAAAATCCACCACCTCTCCTGTATAGTTCTGTGGACCTAGAAGACCATGCTTCACTCACAGGAACACACCAGCTGCCTCTCCCAGTTTCTTATGAAAGAAGGCAGGCACTGTGTTTAAATACTCTTTGTCCCTATCAAGAAGAATTACTAGATAGCTAATAGAACACAAATGTAATTAAAATAATGACAACACCAAAACCTCTATTAATTCTGGGGGTTTACTTATTTGGTTGGGGGCTGGGGGAGGGAGTGTTGGTGGGTTTTGTTGTTGGTTGGTTGGTTTTGGTTTTGATTTTGCATTTGGTGTGTTTTTTCCAGTGTATGTCATTTGTATTGGCAAATCTGGCCTCACAATCGGGATTCTTTGTCTGTCTTGACAGTAGCTACCTTTGAAGTGTGCTTTTCTTTCCCTCTATAGATGTCTGTGTGTGCCAGGGTACACTGGACTAAACTGTGAAGTGAACGTCAATGACTGTGACTCCAGTCCCTGCTTAAACCAAGCCACCTGTGTGGATGCCTTGAACTCGTACGTTTGTAAATGTCCCCCTGGCTTTACAGGCAGCAGGTGTGAAACAGGTACACAGGACCAAGTGTCAGAAAAAGGTGGCTTGACTAAGTCTCTGGGCAAGATTTGCACTGGCTGGACTGGCTTCATACAGGTTCTCCAGAAAGCAGCCAGGGTGGTGGGAATCTGAGAGGCTCAGTGGAGCCTGTGTCATTACAGTGTTATCAACTGTAATTGCAGACAAATAACAGCATGTGTGCTATGCCATCTTTATGTTAGTTTCCTTTTTCTAAGGCACCATTCTATCTATTTAGTTCTGAATAGGTCTACCCAGTTTGATTTTTATTTGCTCTGTGTCTGAGTTAATTAGCTCTTTCTGTCTGTTGTATTTCACACAGGGCTTTGCATTACAAGGTTAGACATTAATATGTGGTAGTCTCAGCTTTGGAGGTCCTGAGGCATCAAGTTCTCTACAGGCAAGAGGGCATCAAATTGAAAAATGAGTCACACCTAATGCAGCTTCCTGAATAATTCTGGAGTTAGGCTACACAACCACAAGACTCAAATCCATGTGGCCTTTAGTCACTCCATGTATAAAGTGTTACAGTGGTAGCTGGTGAATCTTTAAATGGAAGCTGAAGAACCTATGATGATTTTACAGACAATAGAGGATGTAGAGGACATTTCGACTTGCCATCCTAATGCCAAAGTTTTCACCCAGTTAGCACCCAGTTTTCAGGAGAGCTCTACTTCATACATTCACACCTAGAATCCTTGTAAAGCATGTCTCTGCAGGGAAGAGCAGCACAGAAATGCTGTTTCATACCAGTCCAGTGTATTTTGAGTTGGTTTTTTTAGGTTTCTTTGAGGTTGTTTTTTTTTTGTTCAATATTGATTCTTGTGAATAAAATGGAAGCAGCTAATCACACATTTTTGGGTTTTAGAATGGCAGACGGGTGTATAATTTATTTCACAGAGAACTGAAAAGCAAGGTTCATGGTCATTGTTAGATAATCAGCTTTCAAAGTTAATGTCGCACTGTGTGTGTTTTCTAGCCTTTGGAAAACTGCATGCTGATTGTAGTTAGACTTCTCTGTGCTTTATACCTCTCATCAATCCAAAGTGAATATATTTTGTAGGTGTGCTGTGTTCCATTATATTACATTTGGTTAGATATAATTTGGTTATTTTCTGGGTTTTCAGGAATGTTGCTCTGAAAACTCTTTGCCTTTGTTGCAGAACAGTCCTCTGGTTTTAATCTTGATTTTGAAGTCTCTGGGGTCTATGGATATGCTATGCTTGATGGTGTTCTCCCATCTCTTGGTGACATCACCTGTACATTCTGGATGAAATCCACTGACACCACAAACTATGGGACTCCCATTTCTTACGCAGTGGAGAACGGAAGTGATAATGCATTTCTTCTAACTGATTACAATGGGTAAATAGTAGTTATGTTTTTCTGTAGCTTAGAGATGTCTTTCTTGAATTCATAAACTTAACATAGACCAGAAGTCTGAATATCAGCTTTGTGTGTTTTGAGATCTGTGTTCAAACTCCATAGCTGGAGTTGTGGTTTTGTTTTATTTTATTCCTTGCTTTGTTTCGTTCACTTTCAACCAAATAAAAGACTAATGCCAAGAAAACAGTGATGTTCAGAAAACAGGATTTTTTTTATCTCACTACATGTACATCATTTAAATGGCACATTGAGAGAATGATCAGATAAAGTGAGCTCAGCACTCTGAATAAGTATAGTGTGACTCCAAATTGAGGGACGGACCCAAGGGGGAAGTTGAAGAATCCACTATACAGCTTGAGTCTTCATGTTTTGGTACAAGAGTACGTTACTTACTTCACCATGCTTTGCGTATGATGACCATAGCTTCCATGTTCTCTGACAGAGAGATATTTTGCGTGATGATCTTTAGAGAGAGATTTCTTGTATGTTGTAGACACATTTGGCAAGTAACACTTTTTACAGTCACATAGGACAGGCCTTTAAAATTGCCACCTGCAACTGAGTATGCCTTATCTTCCTTCCGTGCAGCTGGGTTCTTTATGTAAATGGCAAAGAGAGGATCACAGACTGTCCTTCAGTGAATGATGGTAACTGGCATCACATCACCGTCACGTGGACATGCACAGATGGAGCATGGAAAGTGTACATCGATGGAAAACTGTCTGATGGAGGCAGTGGGCTCTCTGTTGGCTCAAAAATCCCTGGTATGCTTTATTTATATGACACCAGATCTGTTGCCTTCATTCTGGTTTTATTGCAGAATTTTCTGTGCCTGCAAGGAAATATTTATTTTTGTGGTTTTGCTATGTTTTCACATTTCCAGCATTTATGCAGAGCTCATGTTTGCTGTTCTTGTTCACGAAGACCATTCCCTCACTCAGCCTCATTGAAGACAACATGGCAATTTCTAGGATAAACTCATAGGTAGATTGATTTGAGGCTGACAGAGTGCAGTTGACAAATGAACCCGTGCTGAACTGATTTTGGAATGGGTTTTTTAGAGTGGTTTCTCATACAACATGAAGTTTAATCAGCATTTTCCTTACCAATGTGCACTCAGTGTTGATTGACTTAGATTTCTTCTGTTACTTTCAGACATTTTTAAAGTTATGCTTGTATTTTTTTGTCCTAACAAGGTGACTTTTATTGTCTTATTGTTTCTTGTGGTCAGTTGTCTTTCCAGTGATAACAGAAGACACAGAATTATAGAATGATTTCAGTTAAAAAAGATCTCTAAGATCACGGAATCCAACTGTAAACTTGACACCATCATGGCCATTAATCCATGTCCCAAAGTGCCATGTCTACACATTTATTTTACACCACCACGGGTGGTGACTCCACCACATTATTGGATAGACTGTTCAAATACATGACCACCCTTTCAGTAAAGAATTTTTTCTAATAGCCAGTCTGAACCTGCCCTGGTGCAGGCCATTTCACAGTATCACAGTATCACAGTATCGCAAGGGTTGGAAGAGACCTCAGAGATCATCAAGTCCCATCACCACAGCCCTCAAGATTAGACCATAGCACTAAGTGCCATGTCCAAACGTGCCTTGAACGCCTCCAGGGACGGTGACTCCACCACCTCCCTGGGCAGCCCATTCCAGTGACAAAT
>VWZE01000518.1:4187-19857 GCA_013396675.1 Eubucco bourcierii | reverse complement strand
TTGTTTTTTTTTTTTTTTTTTTTTTTCTTCTCATACATGGTCCTTAAACTGCAACTAACCAACTGTTTTAAATCCATAGGTAAAATCTCTGGCTACATCCTGTCCAGAAGAACTTCAAAAAGGGAATGTACTAGCCTGGCCAGATTTCCTGCCAGGAGTTGTTGGAAGAGTGAAGATAGATTACAAGAGTATATTTTGTGCTGGTTAGAACTTTATTTCCTAGAACCCTGTTTTTCTGAACAGTATTATAAGACTGTTTTATGAGGTCAAATATGCTAGCCTGCAGCCTTTGCACTACTAACCTTGAATTAATTATTTTGATAATTTGACAGTTAGAACGTTCGGTCTATCATTCCTTAAATTCCAGAGTTTTGTAACAACAGTTCGTTGGAATCTCTGACAGAGATTTGTTGCTTCCTGAATTGAGGTGAGGAAAGAGTGAAGATAGTGTTGAATCAGAACTTTTTTCTTGTCTCACCTCTTTTACTGCAGATTCTTTTTCTGATGTTGTATGTTGATGATTCTCAAAACCATTTGAGTCTGACCAGGATGTAGCATACGTAACACTTCCCAAAGCTTTGTCTTGGCAAAAGTTGTATAGGGTGAAACAATCAGACAACAAATCTGTTACCTTCAGCGCATAGCTGTGTAATTTACTATATGTGTATGTTTTGTCCACAGACTGTCCATCTTTGCAAGGATCCATACCACATCTGCGGGCCTCTTCAAATGATGTGAAACCAGGGTCAAAAGTGAGCCTTTCCTGTGACCCAGGCTTCCAGATAGTGGGAAACTCTGTTCAGCACTGTCTTAATCTGGGACAGTGGACACGGCCTTTTCCCCGCTGTGAAAGTGAGTCGCTTCAGTAGGCTGGCAGTATCAGCAAAGCCTAGCTTTTATTTTGACCCTACCATAGTCATAGCCTGTTTATCCCTACTGCTGTGATGTACTTGAGTCCATCCATGTTACAGGATATATATATTACAGTAGCACCAAGGTTGGAAGAGACCTCAAAGATCATCAAGTCCAAACCGATACCACAGACCTCAAGACTAGACCATGGCACCAAGTGCCGCGTCCAAACCTGCCTTAATGTGTGTGTGCTTGAAACCGAACTCAGATATTTCACTAAGCAGGAGCTGCACCATGATCAGACTATGGCATCTTTTTTAACCAGTTTCTAGTGCCCATGTCAGAAATTACTCTGTTTGAAACAGCAATGTGATACTTTCCTTCCCAATGGCACTAAGGTTGTTCAAGATGCAGAGGAAATCCTGGAATACTGTTGTGATTTTTGTTGCTGAAGTGATCTATTTTGAAGTTAAAGCCTTGGCATTTTTATGTTAGAGAGTAATTTCTTTAAAGATACTAGATATTTCTGAAATGCCCTAGAAGTGATTCAGGACTTACAGGATTTCTTCTAACTAGGCTGTAGACATCCAGGTTTATGATGTTCATTGGCTCCTGTTCTCCAGCTTTCTCCTTTCCTTTGGTTCTCTGCTGTGACTGCATATGTAACTGCATCCAGTTCTGGGCTCCCCTGTTTAAGACAGACAGGAATCTACTTGAGAGTCAAACGGAGGGGTACAAGGATGATTAAGGGACTGGAGCACTGCCTTATGAGGAAAGGCTGAAAGACCTGGGGCTGTTTAGTCTGGAGAGAAGAAGACTGAGAGGGGATCTAATAAATAGGTATAAATAGTCGAGAGCCGGGTGTCAAGAAGGAAGGGATAGCCTCTTCTCACTTGCACCCTATGACAGGTCAAGGGGCAATGGATAAGCTGCAGCACAGGAAATTCCACCTCAACATGAGGAAGAACTTCTTTACTGGAAGGGTCACAGAGCACTGGAACAAGCTCCCCCAAGAAGGTTGCAGTCTCCTTCTCTGAAGGCTTTCAAGACCTGTCTGTATGCATTCCTGTGTGACCTGCACTAGATTATGGTCCTACCCTGGCAGGGGGGTTGGACTTGATGGTCCACAGAGGTCTCTTCCAAGCCCTGTGATCCTGTATTATTCATTTCAGCAGAATGACAAATTTGATCCAGAAGTAGGTATTGTGTGATCCTAAAATTGAAGGAAAAATATTATTCCAAGCAGAAATCCAGGATCTCTTTCCTACCCTGCTCAAAGAATAATATGTGTGTGAGGATTTACCCAAAAGCAAATCCTATTGGTCAGAGAGCAGTTTCACTGCCAGAGCCAGCTTTGCTCTTTCCTGTTGTGTTATCAGTGACAACCCACCAGTCATGTTAGTATTGTCATGTGATTTCCCTGTATAGGGCCTGGAAGTTCTACCTATTAAGTACAGAGCTCAGACAGAAGAGGGCTGTCCTGCCACAGACATGCTTAGTAAATGAAAGCCAGACTCACCCACTGGCCTTTCTCAGCCTGCTGTACAAATACCTGATGATGAAAGTGGATGCATAAAGAACTACATGGTTTATAGTGAAAAGTGTGTTATAGAAAAGATTCTTCTACTGAATAAATCAGGCTCATTGTAATCACTATCTTTACCTAACAGTCTGTTTTCTCTTTCCCCTACCAAAGACACCCAAAACCACAGCTCCACATCTCCCGACAGCCTGTCTTTGTTACAGGTTCTTCAGTTCTATCCTTGTACAGCAATTACTTGGTATCTGTTACCACTGGCTCTAAACATTTCGAAGTGTCTTACTGTGTCATCCTTGCACACAGTTGAGGAGCAAGGAGCTGCTACAGTCCATGTAGTTGCAAAGATGAGCGTTGTAGCTGCTGGAGTCATCATGTCATGTGAATTCATGTCATCTTAATTGAAATGAGGACGCACAGAAGCAGTTCTGCTAGAATAAATAAGCAGTCTCCAGCAGGCAGATATAATGATGCCTTCTTCTGTCACTGCTGGTTTCAGAAGGGCTTTTTTACTACAGCCAATGTGAATCCTAGGTTTTCATGCGAGTTTGGTTCCTATCTTTGTGTTGTTTATGTGGTCCCTGGTCTCAGACCAGTACTATAACCTGTTAGCTAGTTTTGCAGTGTTCAAACACAATAATGTTGAGCTTGTCTTTCAGTGAAAGGAAGTAGCAGGAGCCTGCGTTGAGGCAAACTTAGGTTTCCTTTTTCCTTAGAACACACCAAGGATCACTGATTATCATGATAGGTGTCTTGTGACTGAATAGTGCTTGCTCAGATTTTAGTCCTCCAGAGTTAAATTTCAGTCCTCCTATCTGAATAACGGAAGCTAGAGTATCCTGCTCAGTGCCTGGCAGATGTACACAAAACAAGACCCTCCATCACACCCAGAATCAATTAGCTACCTCAGAAAAGGACTGGACCCTCTTGCAGACTGGATTCCACAGCTGCAGAGGAAAAATCTTTGGTGGTGGCTCTCACAGAATTATGCTGAAATTGGTCTGTCTGCTCTTCTAATTGCTGTGGCCTTTTTTTTTTTCACTTATTGCAGGAATCAGCTGCGGAGTGCCTCCACCTTTAGAAAATGGATTTTATTCAGCTGAGGACTTTTTTGCTGGCAGTACTGTTACCTATCACTGCAGCAATGGCTACTATTTGTTGGGTGACTCCAGAATGTTGTGCCAGGACAGTGGGAGCTGGAACAGCATTTCGCCATCTTGCCTTGGTAAGATGTGCCATACACGTGTCTACGTGGGGTGGCAGTCTTGCAGTCCTCCTGTGACCTTGGGTTTGGTTAGTATTTCATTTTGAAATTGTAAGTACTGACCAGAGTCTCAGAAATTACACCAAAATGCATCCTTGTAATACCATACCAAGCACTATGTGAAAGCAAAACTACATTCCAGTACTTCTTAATGTCAGAATTCTTGTGCCCTACACCTTCTACTTAATAAGCCTGCATTGTACCACCCGATCTCTCTCCTTCCAAATTCATTTAGCCCTGGACTCCTTGCATTCACTGTTTCTAGCTTGTACATTTCCATTTGCTTCAGCATGCTGTCAGTTTCCATACTCTCCAACCAAGTTCTTTTTGGTGTTCCACTGCTGAAAGTTGTAATGTTTAATACCAGATTTACTTATTTGAAGCAGTCGGTGCTGCACAGGATTTCAGGTTTAGCAGAGACAAACAAAAATACACTGCATAATGCAAGACAAATAAATGGCAGTTAAGTTTAGCAAAACACAGCAGCTGCAATGCAGAGTTAATCATGATACCAACATCTTTCCCGCTACCACTCTTTATAATGTGCTCACCATGTTGACACTGGGCATCCCAATGTCTGGGAATGAATACAGGCTCATTGCTCGTTGTCTGGGTTTTGCTCTCTGTCTTGGCCTGAGCCATATATTCAGTTCCCCACCATGCAGGTGTGGCTAACTCACAGGGACATTTTCACTCTTTTAATAAACTCAAGAAGAAGCATTTACCCTACCAGTTAATCCACTTGTCTGTTGAGATATGTTTACCTTAAACAAAGGCCACCTTCCTGTTCTGTTACCTTGAGTGAGCTCTATTGTAAGAGCAGTGGTGAGTCACCAACAACATTATTCCCTGAGCTTCATGAGCAGATCATCCTGGCCTATCTCTTTCAAGTCTTCTTCCGTTGTGGGAGTTTATTAGTCACACACACCTGTCAGCAAGCAACTGCAGCACTGAGAGAGCTGGGAGTGTACTTACAGACACAGTTCACACAGTTGCCATACCATAACTTACTTTCTCTTCAAATGCCTGGTTTACCAGTTGCAGCTGCAGAAGCTGAAAGGTGGGACTGACTGTGTATGGAAGACTGTGACTGTTCTTTTAAGGTCACGTCTCCAGCAGATTCCTGCTGCAATCGACTAGCTAGTTGTATTTGATTTCTGCTTAGTCATGCATAACATGGAAATTGCACTGTAGCAACCAAACAAGATTTGTGTTTGACTTAATTTTATGCAGGTACAGCACAGAATTCTTTTAGTCATGATGAGCAATAGAAAAAGCAGAAATCTTTTGATTCTGCTAGCATCCACTTTAAGGTAGAATCCAACTGATTTCATAGTATCCTCTCTACCAGGACTCCTTCAGAACCTCCAGAGAGACTGTCCAGTCTGATGTTCCTCTCTTTGTTTTTCTGTTTTGCACCTAAAACTGAGCAGGCTCAGAGTATATGCTGCAAGACTGTCCAAATAGTTTGTTGTCAGTGCAGTAGGAAACATAATGCTGAGAAGCAGAAGCCCTGTGCCCAGCTTGCCTTGTCTGGTGCAAAGCAGGAGAGACAAAGGGGGAAAACAAGAACAAGAATGGCTTTATCACCCTGACCCACCCTTTACCTTTCTGATTCATGCTCCGGCAGGTGCTAACAAAACCTGGTACACCTATGCCCTGGAGTATTCTTTTTGCTCTCTTAACTCTGATTCATAGTGTCCTTCCACTCTTCTCTGCATTACAAGATGTTACAGGAGAAGTAGTCATTCCAGTTCTGCTGTGGTAGCACTTTGCATTCTCCCAATGCTTATGTAATTAGCAGCTGCTTTGATTTTGGTGTGCAGTTTTCATCCTACCTGTCACAAGGACACTCCTTTTGTTTTGAGAACATCACTGGATTATTTTCGTGCTGAACAGACCCATTTAGCAGTTCAGTAAATTTTGTTGCTTTTTTAACCCAGTTGCTTTTTTGTTGGTTGATTTATGTTGTTTGGTTTGGGTTTTGATTTTTGTGGGTATTTTTTGCTTGGAAATAGACAAAGAACTCCAGCTGTATGTCTGCCCAGTATATCTAGTTCAACAGCTGTCTGTAACAGGGCTTTTACATGAAGAAATGTTCTGTCTGCATCGGCAGTCTGGTTTATGTAAAGAATAATCCCTGATGCCAGCATTTTTCAATTAGGTACTTTAAAATTGATGCTTTGCTATTTGCCACTTGTTTACATACCAAGAAGACTTTTGTACAGTCAGGATTTGAAAGCCCATATGAAGTGTCCTGGAGTGAAGGATTCTTTTTTGCTGTACGGTATTAAGCCTTGTGGAGCATAAATCATCAATTGACATTTGTGGATGCTACTATCATATAAATAGTTAATCGTAATAACTAGTATGTTCAGAACACTTTTTAACTTACCTGGCAGCTGCAGGCACTTCTCATTTCTAGTGTAATGTAATTCTCTTAAGCAAAGATGGGACTCTAATTATGTTTTATGTTCAGAGTGTTCCCCCTCTTGGGCAAGTTTCCTTGTCTCACAAGTGGAAAGTTTGAGGTATAGAAAATTTCCCAAGCAATTGTTTAATACAGAAGTCCTCCCTCACAACATCTGTCCAGAACAGTAATAGCAGCCCATAAGATAATATCTGTTCTTTTACTGCTTGGAAACTAGATACTTTTGGTTGAATTCTCAGCTGCTAGTTAATAGGATTTGTCTCTGATTTTCTCACATTTCGCTATACTGCATGGTAAATTGTATAGAAAGCATAAATACTAATTTTTATGCAAAACATAGTGCATCAAAAATATGATTGAAGTAAGAGTGATTTTTGATTATGCTAATTAAAGCAATTCATCTTGGCAGTCAGTGACACAGAAGTTTAAAGCAGATGCTTGTTACAAGCACTATGCAGTGACAGCTTTGTTGTGTTTCTTGTCTGCAGACGTGGATGAATGTGCCGTTGGATCAGACTGCGATCAGCACGCCTCTTGTCTCAACACAAATGGATCCTACGTTTGCACTTGCATCCCTCCTTACACAGGCGATGGGAAAAAATGTGCAGGTATGGGAAAGAAAAACATCAGCCTAGCCTTTCAAAGGTTCTGTGTAGCCCAAAATGCTGCCTCCCACTGTGGAAGGCAGTTGCCAGTGATTGATACCCAAGGACGTATGGGGCAGGCATGCTGTCATCTCTCGGTCGCTTTGGCCTGAATGAGGCTGTGACAGAGTATCCCTTTTTGTTCCTTGAAAACTCACCTCTCCCTATATCAGCTTGACACTCACCCCTCAGATATTTGTAAATATTGACCTGGGAAGGCTGCATGCCACAGTCTGTCTCAGAGCAGACTTGTGCTCTGAAGAAATATTTAAATACAGGCATCTGAGTATGGCTTGAGCTGTGAAAACACTAAGCAAGGTAACTTCGTGTGAAGCTGACAAGACAATACCTTAGGCTAGGATAAAAGATAGCTGAGCTGATTTCACATTCCAGGCTGAACATGCTGGAATGGGCTTTCTATCAGAAGTGGCTGTGAGATGTGTTTAGTCCTGAACATGAATGCAAACTTAGTTACAGAAGGCTATTCAATAGCAAGATTAGGTGTTCAAGACTAGGTTGGATGAGGTCGTGAGTGACCTGTACTAGTGGGAGGTGCCTCTGCCTATGGCAGGGAATTGGAACTAGATGATCTTTGAGGGCCCTTCCAACCTTACCATTCCATGATTCTATGATTCTATGATTAGCTTACCCACAGAAGTCTTCAATGCCTGTCACATACATACGGAACACAGAGAAGCTGGTAAGTAAGACTGTAACCTTCGTAGGAGTGTTTTAAACATGCTCTGCCTTCCAGAAGATACCTCCTGCAACTCGTTCATGAAACATGGTACTTAGTTATGTTATTGGTCGTTTCTCTTTTCCCTCCTCAGAACCAGTGAAGTGCCATAATCCAGGAAATCCGCAACACGGCCTTTTGTCCGGGGACACTTACAGCGTTGGCAGTGAAGTAACATTCTCTTGTGAGGAAGGATTTCGGCTTGCAGGAGTGACTAAGCTTACATGCATGGAGTCTGGAGAGTGGAGCCACCCAGTACCCTATTGTGAAGGTGGGGTTCCTGGGAAGAAGGCATCTTGTAATCCATGTTGTTAGGTATAAGGGGGAAAGTAGTAATGTAGTGCCTTTAGAGTCCATGGCAGCTAATGAAACCCTGTCCTAGAGGAACTAGGTTTCATTGTTAAAGTCTCTGTTTTCTTCAGAGGTGTAAGCACTGGTTGAAGCTTTTTCAGAGTTATCATATCCACAATGGTATTCTGTAATGCAGAGTCTTCAAAGGGTCAAAGGTGTACACTCATCTGTTACACAAGCACTGAAGGTGTCTTTCTTCTCCATCCAGCTTTCTCTTCTCAAGGAACTTGTTGATACTTAGTGTCTTAGGGATCATTAACTGTGTTTCAGTGGTTGCCAGAGAGGACAGGCTGGTGCATGTACCAATACATGGCATAATTGCAGAAGTTGTTTCTGAAGCTAGTGAGCTGAAGCAGCAGCGTGTAAATGAAGAGGTGACAGAGGTAATGGTAAACCAAAAACAAACAAAAGAACCCCATGCAAAACCAAAACTGAAAAACCTCCACCAAAAAACCCCAAACAATTAATTTGTCTGTAAGGAGAACTGGATATGGAGTCCTCTAGACAGTCAAGCATATGGTTTGTGGAACAGCTCCAACTACCTTTCCAGTTAGTTCGATTCCTCAGTAAAGTGAAGTCAGATAAAGAGCCCTAAATAGTTACAGCTTAGCCAAGAAGCTAGTCTTACCTGGGGCATTACACATCCTCAAACCTGTTTAGAGAAAACAAAGCAAATCTTGATATTTTGTGTTGTTCAACCTGTCTTGTGATTCTGTCTTTTTAAAGCTATATCCTGTGATGGTCCAGTTATTCCAGAGAACAGTGCCATTTCAAGCTCAAATTTTACATACCACAGTAAGGTGGTGTACAGGTATGAATTGAGTGTGTTTGAAGTATTAAATTAATTGATGGAGGATTTGGCAGCAGTTGAGAGTATGCCTGAATCGAGAGTGGTTCAACTGAAGGAGAGGAGGGGTTAAAGTGATCGAAAGGCATTCGGTTATAGCTGTGACTATCCACTCTCAGAGCTGGATGTTCACCCCGGTACTATTTCTCTGTGCCCTGCTGAGAAAAATGATGTATGCTGGCATGGAAGAAGAGAGAGAAAGGATGACTGATTACAAGGTGCATAAAATGCTTTGTGTTTGACAGCACTTTCTCTCTTTACAGGTGCAATGACGGATACAACTTAGTGGGTGAAAAGGAGATTCTGTGCCTTGCTAGTGGTGTTTGGAGTCATCCTCCCCCATCTTGTGAACTGGTGACTTGTCCTAGCCCACAGGATATCAGAAATGGGAAATACACGCTCACTGGCACGACCTACCTTTCTTCTGCATCATACACCTGTGACAATGGATACAGGTAAAGGCAGGAACATTCGTGAGCCAAATGTCACTGGCATGCTTGCCAGAAGGTCTGACTTACATCTGAAAGAGAGAAAGCTGAGATCGTTGCTCAGAAGGATGAAACACTGAAGTAGAATTTTAAACTAATTCTTTGATTTTTTAAGATACATTCTGTATTTCATCCTAAACAGTTTAGGATCAAACCAGAAATTATTTTATTTTGCCATCAAGCCCAAAGATGTATTTTGAATATTCAGAAAAGTAGTTGTCATTATTTTTGAAAGATTCTCTTTTGCCTTTAGAGTATTCTACCCCTACAGCTTTAGCACATATCCGATAGTATTTTCACATTTGTTTTCCAATGCTTTTGATGAAAGAACCTTCTGGAAGTTAGTAATTGAGTACTTTTCATTGCAGTTGTTTATTCTAGGCTTTTATTATGCTTTATGCTTGCAAACAATTAGATTTGGAACACATTATTAATATTCTGCAATTAATACAATAATCCTATATGCAAGAGGTGGCTTTAAGTGTAAGTTTCTGCCCCTCCTAATGTCTCTCTAGCAGATTTATTCTGACATAAGCAGTCTCATAAGGACCTGTTTAGGATTGAAATCTTTCTGAATTATCCTGCTCCAAGCACTTCATTTCCAGATGAGGGCAAGTATTTGAGCTGTGCTCATTTGCTGGCTGTTTTAATTGTGTTGTTACAAACAGTTATCTCAGCTGCAGTCGAGTGTAGTGTTAGGATCTACAGTCCACTGTAGATCCACAGTGTGGGCTTATCTGTACCCCACTAAATCACACAGTGTTTTAAACACTGTCAGTGAGGTTTTTGACCGTGGATTTAAGATGTGTAGGCAGGAAATCCTGCATTAGTTGACCTGTCTAGCATATCTTGGTGAGAGATGTTCTCTCTTTTGTGGCCACAACTCACAACTCCAGGAGAGGCCCTCGAAACAGTGTCCCGCTCAAACAGTGTCCATCTCATGTACAGTTTCTGAATCTAAGTGTGGACACACTCTCTTCCTTCAAGTACCTCTTGTGTGCCAGAAGTAGGCAGAACCCAGTGCCATGAAAAGGGCCTGTGGCATATCTCTAAGGGCTGTACTGGTCAATGTTGTTCTCTCCCATTAAGCCCTGGGCTCATTTCAATCAGATAAACATTCAGGTCTACAATTTTTGAGGTTAAATTGTAGATAATCAGACACCCATGTAGGGCTCCCAGAAATGACAATGGACCTACTGAAAATCCATAGCCATTTCACATAGCAGCTGGAAGTGAGAGGGTTCACCCAGAGCACCTCAAGGTGGTGTTTGAATGTCTGTTTAGACCACTGAGTCATACCTTCTGTACCAATGCACTGCTATTTCCTCAGCTAGGGAAACAAAAAATTTGCCATCAGCTGCAAAGGTATGTGGCAAAATTCTCTATGTCCTGAAGGCACTGCCTCCATTTGTGTAAACTAACCTGAGTTGGAGCTTTTTCTTCAGTTTCTTAAGTGAAGATAGTGTTTAACCCCTTGAGTGAATCAAGTCTCAAACTGAAGCCTATTTGTACATCTCAAGATTGGCATGATGTTGATGGCATACAAATCAATCTTTAACCTTTAGTAAATGTTTAAGCACCTTGTGACTTGTCTTTTGTGGCTCAAAGATGGGCAGTGCTACAGCAGAAGTTATGTGTGTGTCCATGTATTGCATTGAGGCCCCATAGGTGTCCTCCTCCTGTCCAAAATAATGTGATGACAACTTCTTTTCACAGCATCAGCAATGGTTCCTCATGAACAGAGAGTGAGATTCCAGCCTCTGTTGAAGTCAGTGGAAGACTCTCTTTGGTTTCACTGGAACTAGGAAGTCAGCAGAGTGTGGTAGTTTAAGGCATATTAGAATAATCCAGTAAGATAAAGCAGGACTTTCCTGAAAGTTCAGTGCAGGATCTAAATAACTTAGGTCATCAGATGTGAAAGAATAATAATGAAAAAGTCTGTATCATTCTGTGGTAGGTTAGGAACTTCACCACCCCAGTTAAATTTACCAGACCAACTCAGACAGCTAGAAAGTAAGATAAGGCTGTATTCTACAGCAAAGCTGCATTTAAAAGCATATATAGACAATATATTTACATGCATTTACAATTATATACAATTTAGGAATAATACAGAAATCCAGTCTTCTCCCTGGGACAGAGAAAGCCCAGAAAGGGCCAAGGCCGGCCTCTCTCTCCCCAGATAGAAAATAACCAGCAAAGCACGCTGTTATCTGGTCAGTCAAGGTTGGTGAAGGACTTAGAGAGAGAGGCAAGGAAATATCCAGTGCCCAAAAGCCAAAAGAAAGATTGTTTATACATTGGCTTTTTGTACCTCTTAGCAAACCAATGAATGATACAGACTTTATCATTGTTGTTCTTTCACAACCAAGGCCCTGCTCATTCAGATTCTGTATTGAGCTTTCAGGAAAGTACCAATTTCTCTTATTAGAGTATTCCAATAAGCCTTAAACTACCACATATTCAAAAGCCAATGTATCAGCGATTTCCTTCTCTTGACTTTTGGGTGCAGGCTCTGTTGCTGTTTCATCAGCCCCCTATAGTTCTTCCACTAACCTTTTCCAGATAACAGAGAGCCTTGCTGGTTGTTTTCTATCTGGAGAGAGATAAGAAGGTGGCATTGGCCCCTTTGGGCTTTTTCTTTGTCCTGGTTGTAGGGGGAAGATTGGATTTCTGTATTATGTCAAAGCGTATGTAATTGTAAATACATGTAAATACATTTTGTATATATGCTTGTAAATTCAGGGTTGCTGTAAAATACAGCTTTCTTATTTCCAAGCCATCTGAGCTGATCTGGTAAATTTCACTTTGGGGGGTGATTTTGTAAACCCATCACAGTGAGAAACAGAGCACCTCTTTCCATCTGTTTCTCACCTGGGCTGAATTGACTGCTTTAATAACAATCTTTGTGTCTTAGCCTTCAGGGGCCTTCTGTACTTGTCTGTACGTCTTCAGGGAACTGGAACGGCACACCTCCAACTTGCAATATTGTCTCTTGTGGATCTCCTCCTGCTATCAAAGATGCTGTTGTTGATGGAAATAACTTTACTTTTGGAAACACAGTCTCTTACACGTGTAAGGAAGGGTACGTAGAACAGCCATGCTGGACTGATAGCCAGGATGAATAAAATTGGTGCACTTCTTCACGAGTAACTGCACACTAATAAATTTTTACTGCTTTTGTCGTCATTGTCTGGAACTCAAATGTGATGGAGAATCACATTTTTGTGGCCTGTCAAGTTAGTACAGGATGCATAGGCATTGAATGACAGACCAATTCAGTAGGAAGCCGTCTTAGAATCATAGAATCATAGAATGGTAAGTTTGGAAGGGACCTCAAGGACCATCTAGTTCCAACCCTCTGCCATAGGCAGGGACACCTGCCACTAGTACAGGTTACTCAAGGCCTCATCCAACCTGGCCTTCAACACCTCCAGGGATGGTGCATCCACAACCTCCCTGGACGACCTCTTCCAGTGCCTCACCACCCTCACTGGAAAGAACTTCCTCCTGACATCCAGTCTAAATCTTCCCTCTGCCAGTTTAAACCTGTTGCCCCTAGTCCTGTCATTGCAAGACCTTGTAAATAGTCCTTCTCCAGCCTTCCCGTAGGCCCCCTTCAGATACTGGAAGGCTACTCTAAGGTCCCCTCGAAGCCTTCTCTTCTCCAGGCTGAAGAGCCCAAACTCTCTCAGTCTGTCTTCCTTGGAATTACTACAGAACGAGTACTTCTGTGGTAAACTCAAGACCCTGATCATAAACAATTTCCCATGTCTGTTCAGGTTGTAAGAAATCAGTTTGGGGTATTTTGAGAACTGTCTGTTCTGGTGTTCTAAATTCTACCCCCTTTAAAACTCTGGCTTTTCCTTCATTGAGGTCCTTTATTTTTCTTTGGTTTCCGCCTACTCAGTGTAATGACCCTTGTATACCGTATTTCATCAAAGGTGAGGCTCCTTTCTGATGACATTGAGCATGAACATAACACTGGACTCTGATCCTGCAAAACCTTTGCGCATGCTTATCTCTGCAGCCTGTGAGCAGTTCCAGTGAATTTCTTTAAAGAGATCTTTCCAAAAAAGCAGAGTAGGGGTGCAGAGCTTCTGCCAGATTAGACCCTAAGGGACTTGAGGATTTTCTGCTCCTTCTTGATGTAAAATTGTAGGTTGATGAGCCAGCATTTTTCCATATCAACTGCCTTTGCAATGTAATTTGAAACATAGTTGAAGCAAAGGATCCTTATTGTAGCTTTTTGACTATATTATGAATTTAAAAACTGCTTCTCTTTCCTGTGCAAGCATTTTAAATTAGACAAGATAGGAGCATTTAAAGAGGGTCACAGCTGTCTGTGACAATGAATAGAGTGGGTCATATTAAACTGTGGGACTTAACAGGCAACTTTCTGGGGTATAGTCATGAAACTTTGGAAAGAAATCTTGAAAAGAGGAAACACTTACAAATGTTGCCATCAAAATCTGAACAGCCTAATTCAAGCCTGCAGATGAAAAGACTCACTGGGAACTTTGGAGTAGTTACTGTTTCTTTGTTTTCTGTGAAGGCACACCAGAGAGATTTCAAAACAGAGGAAGAAGATAGTCACAGGTTATGTGGCTATACTGTTGCATTTTTAATCAGCAGGGTTTTGAGTGAGATGAGCAGCACAGAGTAATGCCTGTTGCTGTATCCCAGAGACACATTAGAGAAGTACAACTACACTAACAGTAATCATGTGGTAGGATTTAATTGTTAAAGAAGCTTTTATTTTTCTACTCAGCATTATTATTTTTTTTAATGGCTTTTATAATAATTTTTACAGTATTTTTTAAGGAAGAATTTGTTGCAGATTGCCATTGTACATTATTGGCAAGAGCATTTCTGGGTAAGTCACTAAGGAGTTTCTCCTTCGGTAAGGGGATTGATACAGAAACCCAAAAGGCCTTTATGAGACTTTTGTCTATTTCTTCACCATTAAGTTCTGGTAAAAAGGAAGAATTTCTTGTGGGGATCATTTCTTTGAGGATTGTATGGCCTGTTGTATCACAACACTAGGTTTACTGTAGTAGTTTCCACCAAAATGGAAGTTCAGGAATGGTAATCAGGTGGGCCGAGAAGTGAGCAGCAATATACACAAGCTGTGCTAGGATATTCCTCATTGTAATATATCACCTGTGGACTTGTAGGCATTAGGATTTTCCTCTTGAATGTGATAACAGCTTTTGTATTGGGGTGCTATCAAGCAACCTTATACTGCAGGGGCTTTGAGAAATTGTAGGTGGCATCTAACAATGCTTGTCTTTTTTACTTCCTCTGTGGTTTCTTTATCCACAGTTACACATTAGTTGGCCCTGAAACCATAGAGTGCTTGGCCAATGGCAAGTGGAGTCTAAACAATCAGCAGTGCCTGGCAGTATCCTGTGATGAACCACCTCATGTGGAGAATGCATCACCAGAGAGTAGCCACCGCCTCTTTGGTGATATAGCTTATTACTTCTGCTCGGATGGCTACAGCCTGGCTGATAACTCTCAGCTGCTTTGCAATGCAGAAGGGAAGTGGTTACCTCCAGAGGGCAGGGAGATGCCCCACTGCATAGCTGATTTCTGTGAGAAGCCATCAACCGTCTCATACAGCATCCTGGAGTCCATTAGTAAAGCCAGGTTTGCAGCTGGCTCCACTGTGAGCTTCAAGTGCATGGAAGGCTTTGTTCTGAACACTTCAGCCAAGATTGAGTGCCTTCGAGGGGGTCAGTGGAATCCTTCTCCTTTGACCGTCCAGTGCATCCCCGTTCGCTGTGGAGAGCCTCCCCACATCAGCAATGGCTATGTCAGTGGGGCCAACTACAGCTTTGGAGCAGTGGTGGCTTACAGCTGCAACAAGGGGTTCTACATCAAGGGAGAGAAGAAGCGGACCTGTGAGGCCACTGGAAACTGGAGTGGCAGTTTGCCCACATGCCACCCAGTGTCCTGCGGAGAACCACCACAGCTTGATAATGGCTTTCTTAAGGTACAGAATGAGTTTTGTCATCTGCCTGGTACCATAGCAAACTGAGTATTTCTTCACAAATGTAGCCATTGGGGTTTTCTTTCTTCTGATTTGCTCTCCTGTTAAAATTGAGGACGCATGTCACCAGATGGAATAAGCAAAGGGAAAATAAGTGGACCTGCAGCAGATTCATGTCTGAAAAAGATGGACACTTCCATGGGATTTCCTATCATTAAATGATATTTAATATTTATAAATTTATTTATTAATTTATTTATTTTATTTATTATTTATTTATTATTATTATTTATTTATTATTTCTTTTATTTATTAATTTATTTATTAATTTATTTATTTCCATTAGGAGATTCAAGGTGCCATATGACAATCAGTTGATTTCCTTAATGTCTTACTTTTAATTTGTTTGGTCCATGGGGGCTTTCCAGTGCCCAGTGTGTCTGGAGACATTTGAAATACTGCTGCCAGTTCACAAGCCTTGCTCTCTTTGCTTTGATGGAAAAAAAAAAATCTGGTTTGTCATAG
>VWZE01000517.1:46115-59212 GCA_013396675.1 Eubucco bourcierii | reverse complement strand
CCTCCCCTGGGGCAGCTTGGAACCATCTCCTCTGCTGTCCCTTGGCACCAAGCAGCAGAGGCTGTCCCCTCCTCACTCCAACCTCCCTTCAGGCAGCTGCAGAGAGCAATGAGCTCTGCCCTCAGCCTTCTCCAGCCTGCACACCTCCATCTGCTCCAGGCCCTTCTCCAGCCTTGCTGCCCTGCTCTGGACAGGCTCCAGCCCCTCAGTGTCCTTCCTGCAGTGAGTGGCCCAGAACTGAAGGCAGCACCCAAGCTGTGGCCTCCCCAGAGCTGAGCAAAGGGGCATGATCCCCTCCTGTCCCTGCTGCCCAGCCTGTTTCTAACCCAAGCCAGGATGCCATTGTCCTTCTTGGCCACCTGGGCACTGCTGGCTCATGGTCACTCACTGCCAACCAACACCCCCAGGTCCCTCTTCAAGTCACAGCTTTCCAAGCACACACCCCCAAGTCTGTAGCTTGGCATGGAGCTGCAGAGAGCAAGGAGGCCTGCCCTCAGCAGCAGCTCACAAGTCTGACACTACTAAACAGGGAGGGAGGAGGAGGAAGAGCAGACCCAGAACAATTCCGAGCGCTGTTTGTGACTAACACCCTTCGTGCTCTGCCATGGGATGAGGCAGCAGGTCTGAGACAAGGACCAGAGATGCTAATGGTAAAGCACAAGAGCAGCAGGCTGCTGCCTGACTGCAGCTATGAATCCCCTCCCACACAGCTAATTAATTAACGTGGAAGTTAATTACCAGGCAGGTTTGATCTGCCAGATCAAAGCTTTAATACTCAGTGCCTCGCCAGGACTTTTACTTCAGTCACAGCATCACAGAGTGTCAGGGGCTGGAAGGGACCTCCAAAGCTCAGCCAGTCCAACCCCCTGCCAGAGCAGCAGCACCCAGAGCAGATCACACAGGAACACATCCAGGTGGGGTTGGAATATCTGCAGAGAGGGAGACTCCACAACCCCCCTGGGCAGCCTGTGCCAGGGTTCTGCCACCCTCACAGGGAAAAAATTCCTCCTCATGTTTAAATGGAACTTCCTATGGCTCAGTTTCCACCCAGTGCCCCTTGTGCTGTCCCTGGGCATCACCCAGCAGAGCCTGGCTCCAGCCTCCTGCCACTCACCCTGCACACATTGATCCCCATTGCTGAGGTCACCTCTCAGGCTCCTCCTCTGCCAGCAGCACAGCCTCAGCTCCCTCAGGCTCTGCTCCTAACAGAGCTCTTCCATTCCCTTCAGCATCTTTGTGGCTCTGTGCTGGACTCTCTCCAGCACTTCTATGTCCCTCTTGAACTGGGGGGCCCAGAACTGGACCCAGGACTCCAGATGTGGCCTCAGCAGGGCAGAGCAGAGGGGCAGGAGAACCTCTCTCCACCTACTCACCACAACCCTTCTAACGCACCCCAGACTGGCATTGCCCCTCCTGCCCACCAGAGCACATTGCTGGCTCATGCTCACCCTCCCATCCACCAGCACCCCCAGATCCTTTTCCCCTTCTCTGCCTTCCAGCAGCTCAGTCCCCAATATTGATATTGATGAAGTCTGAAGAGTCAAACCCAAACTTTTTCTCTTTTTACTGGCCCCTTTGCACAGCTCCATATTACCCTCTCACCCTGCACATATTGATAAACATTGACAAGTCAACATTGAAAGCAAACTTTTTTTTTTTTTTTTACTGGCCCTTTTGCACAGCTCCATATTAGCCTGATGGCATCAGCCTGGCACCCGCAGGCAGTCATCTGAATCCAACCAGAGTTAATCTGAGATTACAAAAGGTAGATAAAGGTCAGCCTAGGTCAGAGGGGCACACAAACAGCCAGCTGGCATCCATGGAGAAGCTGGCTCCCTGGTAAAGTGCACCTGGCCTTCCACAGCCTCTTGTTTGCTGCTTTGGGTTGTTTTCCTCTCAAAAATTCAGAGCAAAACTGCACCAAGAAGCAAACGAGACCTTGAATTATTCTTTTTCTTCCTCTGAACACCTAAGAGGTGTTTTAATGGAATCAATGCCAGCACAGATGAAACCCTTTGCTAGCCCAAGTTCTCCTGACACTTGCATGATCACAGGATGTCAGGGGTTGGAAGGGACCTTCACAGCTCATGGAATCATAGAATCATAGAATGGTAAGGGTGGAAGGGACCTCAAAGCTCAGCCAGTTCCAACCCCCTGCCATAGGCAGGGACACCTCCCACTAGCACAGGGCACTCCAAGCTCTCCTGGAAGCCTTCTCCTCTCCAGGCTGCAGAGCCCCAACTCTCTCAGCCTGTCCTCACAGCAGAGCTGCTGCAGCCCTCTCAGCATCTTGGTGGCCTCCTCTGCACTGGCTCCAACCCTTCCATGTCCTTCCTGTGCTGGGGGCTCCAGAACTGCACACAGGACTGCAGGTGGGGTGTGAGGAGAGCAGAGCCAAGGGGCACAATCCCCTCCCTTGCCCTGCTGCCCACACTGCTCTTGCTGCAGCCCAGCACACAGTTGCTGTCTGGGCTGCACTCACACTGCAGCCTCATGTGGAGCTTTTCCTCACCCCAGACCCCCAGGTCCTGTTCCTCAGGGCTGCTCTCAGCCATCCCCCACCCAGCCTGGAGCTGTGCTTGGCATTGTGCCTACCCAGGTGCAGGACCTTACACTTGGAGGGTGGCCAGGAAAGCCCAGCAAGGACTTGGCTGTCCTGCTCTGGTAGGGGGGTTGGCCTGGATGGTGTTTGGAGGTCCCTTCCAACCCCTAACATTCTGTGATTCTGTGAGTTTTGCTGATGATGGCAGCCTCAGTGTCCACAGCAGCACTGAAGTGAAAATGTTTTCCTCTCTAGGCATGGTCTTGAGCAGACTTCCCTGCCTGTGGTGGAGAGTTGGAACTGGATGACCTTCATGGTCCCTTCTCCACCTAAACCATTCTATGATTCATGATTTGATATGTGGACTGGAAGTCAGGGGAAAGAAAAGACCCCCACAGGACATCACCAGGGTTTCTGTGAGGCATCAGAACAAGCAGGAGGCCAGGAGAAAGAAAGAGTGGTTTAAAAATACCTCTGCCCTTTCAGGAGCTCTGCCTTGCTCCTGCCAGAAGCAGGGGAACGGAAGCTTCACCTTACATTTTAATCAGTGTTTCCCCTCACTTTATTTTAATCTGACCCTGAGTAATGCCCCCTAAGAAGATTAATTGAGGAGCAGATTACAGCATCTAATTTGCTAATGAGGAGGCATCATCCTCAGAATCACAATCTTCTGTCGGGACTTAGGAGTGGCAGCAGGAAATAAGATAAACAACATTGGGCACCCCTTGGCATTGTCTTCCAGATGGAGAACTCATCCCTAGTGCTCCCCAGCCCTGCCTCAGCTGGGAAAGGGCACAGGGAAGGGTCTAGAAGAACTCTAGACAAGGATGCATCTGGGTCAGAGACCTGCATGGAACAAGAGGGTTCCTATAGCTCAGTGCGCCGAGAGGCTCAGGTCAGGATGCAAGTCTGGGTTGCAACTGGCCCACATGTTCCAAGGAGACCTGGGTTCACACATGCAGATGAGAGACCCCAAATGCTGGCAGTTTACAGCCAAAGGGAGGGGTAGCAGGTCTACCATCAGGATTCATGGCCAGGGTTTTCTGGGAAAAGCAAGGAGAAACTGCAGGACACCCCTGGGATTGAAACTGAGAGAAGCAGTGCATGGAGGCCAAAGGTGCCAGAGGACATGAAGGAGATGCAGAGGATGGAAGCCAAAGGTGCCAGAGGACATGAAGGAGATGCAGAGGATGGAGGCCAAAGGTGCCAGAGGACATGAAGGGGATGCAGTGCATGGAGGCCAAAGGTGCCAGAGGACATGAAGGGGATGCAGTGCATGGAAGCCAAAGGTGCCAGAGGACATGAAGGGGATGCAGTGCATGGAGGCCAAAGGTACCAGAGGACATGAAGGAGATGCAGTGCATGGAGGCCAAAGGTGCCAGAGGACATGAAGGGGATGCAGTGTATGGAAGCCAAAGGTGCCAGAGGACATGAAGGGGATGCAGTGCATGGAAGCCAAAGGTGCCACAGTGCCTTCAGCTTTCATCCCAAGCTTAAGAAAATCTCTCAGGAAGGGCTCCAGACTAAGCAAACTGAGTCAGCACCTCAGAAGTTGCATCAGGAGTAGCAGAGAGCTCAGAAATTCTGCAAAAGCATTTGATTAGCAGAGAAATCTGTGTTCAATAAAAGGGGCACTGCCAAAAAGCCAGGCTGAGGCAAACCTGTGAAGGACATTAAACCACACAGCAGAATGCTCTCCAGTTGCCTAAAAGAAAGAGGAACAGGTGAGGAAAAGAACTGCAACAGGAAAGCATAGATCAAGAATTAGCTTCCCAAAAGAGCCTGGACCACACACCCTGTGCACCCATCCCACCTGCAAAGGCTGAAGGGGGTTGGGGAGTTCAACCCATGAAGTTCAGCAAGGCCAAGTATAAGGTCCTGCACACAAGCACAATTCCAGGCTGGGTGGGGAATGGCTGAGAGCAGCCCTGAGGAACAGGACCTGGGGGTCTGGACCTAAGGAAAAGCTCAGCCTGAGGCTGCAGTGTGAGTGCAGCCCAGACAGCAACTGTGTGCTGGGCTGCAGCAAGAGCAGTGTGGGCAGCAGGGCAAGGGAGGGGATTGTGCCCCTTGGCTCTGCTCTCCTCACACCCCACCTGCAGTCCTGGGTGCAGTTCTGGAGCCCCCAGCACAAGCAGGTGATGGAACTGTTGGAGTGGGTCCAGAGGAGGCCACCAAGATGCTGAGAGGGCTGCAGCAGCTCTGCTGTGAGGACAGGCTGAGAGAGTTGGGGCTCTGCAGCCTGGAGAGAAGAAGGCTTCCAGTAGGCCTTGGAGTGGCCTTCCAGGATCTGAAGAGTTGAGGAGGGACTATTGACAAAGTCTTGGAATGCCAGGAGAAGGAGGAATGGGTTTGAAGTGGCAGAGGGGAGACTGAAACTGGATGTTAGGAGGAAGTTGTTTGCAGTGAGGGTGGTGAGACACTGACAGAGGTTGCCCAGGGAGGTTGCATAGCACAGAATCACAGAATCAAAGATCACATTGGGTGATTCTGTGCTCCACAACCTCCCTGGAGGTGTTCAAGGCCAGGTTGGATGACCCCTTGAGCCACCTGTTCTAGCGGGAAATATCTCTGCCTGTTGTAGAGAGTTGGAACTGGATGATGTTCGAGGATGATGTTCCCTTCCAACCTAAACCATTCAGTAATTCCCTACATTTATCTGCACCACCTGCAGAGTGAGGCTGCTGATCTCCACCCTGCTTCCCACATCTCCCACAGGAGCCATAAGGGTGGCTGGAGCAGGCTTTGTCACCCTCTTCCATCAGCAGTTTGACAGAGGTGGGGGATGTGCAGCCCTTGCCTCGGAAGCTGGCGCAGGTCCTAACCTCGAGGATGCAATAAGTGCAGCTCCCACAACTGCTGAGGGATGTGCATGCCAAACCTTGCAGCTGCAGCCATCATGTGACAAATGCTGTGACAACTGAAGCAGGCACCAGGAGGTGGCTTAGCTCCTAGGTTCTTCTTGGCAGTAGCCCTGAGGGGCTCCAGCAATCACTGAAACAAATCCATGGGACGAGTGAAAAAGGCAGGGAGAGCAAAAGGAAGGCACCAAGCAAAAGCCACATATGGGAGCTTTAAAGAGTTCAGTTGCTCTTGAAGCTCCTAAAGGGAGCTTCAAACAAGAAAGAGGCCTCCAGTACTGTCTTTTCTTTTTTTTTTTTTTTTTTAAAGGCATGATGCAGCCTTCCCAGGATCAGTCAGGAGGGACATGAAGTGTTGGAGCCACTCCACAGGAGACCACCAAGATGCTGAGAGGGCTGCAGCAGCTCTGCTGTGACAGGCTGAGAGAGTTGGGGCTCTGCAGCCTGGAGAAGAGAAGGCTTCCAGGAGACCTTGGAGTGGCCTTCCAGGATCTGAAGTGAGCTCCAGGAAGGCTGGGGAGGGACTATTGACAAGGTCTTGCAATGCCAGGACAAGGGGAATGGGTTTGAAGTGTCAGAGGGGAGATTGAAAGTGGATGTTGGGAGGAAGTTGNAGGGGGTTGGAACTGGCTGAGCTTTGAGGTCCCTTCTGACCTTACCATTCTATGATTCTATGATTCCCCAAGCCCACAGCCTAACCAGGAATCTAACAAAGAGCCTCCTCTCCAGGTATGGTGTGAAATCTGTCTTCAGACATGCAGCAGAAATTATTAGAGCAATATAACCAGGAACAGCAAGAGACGGGCAGGTGGGGCTGGGGCAGTGCAGAATATGTGCAGCAGTGCTGGAGGACAGGGGCAGATACAGGGACCCTCTGGCCATTAGTCCTTATTGCACATGGAATCAAATTTTTTTCTTGCCTCAGAGGTGTGCTGAGGGCAAACAAAAGCCTTCACCCTACTGTAAAACCAGAAAGGGTAATAAAGGATTTGCTGTGGCTCTAAAAAGATCCCAGTCCTACTGGTTAAGAGTCAAGACTGAGGCACATCATGGAATGTTGTTTTGGTGTTTTTCCTGTGGTCTGTCTGGAATTTCTTTAAGCAGAAATAGGAAATGGTTCTTTTCTGGTTTGTTTTGGGTTTTTTTCCCTTTCAAACACCACGTTACAAATAAGTGAAGTGAATTAGGAAATGGGAAGAGTTCCTGTAAGGCTTTCATTTGACGCCCTTTCTGCACACACTTTATAGCTTGGTTTCTACAGCACTTTATTTACATCCCACGGGGCCCATCTCATTCACTGAAGGTGCTGAAAAGACAACATCTTCAAGGAGACAATGGGGCATAGAACATAGAATGGTAAGGTTGGAAGGGACCTCAAAGCTCAGCCAGTTCCAACCCCCTGCCATAGGCAGGGACACCTCCCACTAGCACAGCTCACTCAAGGCCTCCTCCAACCTGGCCTTGAACACCTCCAGGGAGGGAGCAGCCACAACCTCCCTGGGCAACCTGTGCCAGTGTCTCACCACCCTCACTGCAAACAACTTCCTCCTAACATCCACTTTCAATCTCCCCTCTGACACTTCAAACCCATTCCCCTTGTCCTGGCATTCCCAGACCTTGTCAATAGTCCCTCCCCAGCCTTCCTGGAGCCCCCTTCAGATCCTGGAAGGCCACTCCAAGGTCTCCTGGCAGCCTTCTCTTCTCCAGGCTGCACAGCCCCAACTCTCTCAGCCTGTCCTCACAGCAGAGCTGCTGCAGCCCTCTCAGCATCTTGGTGGTCTCCTCTGGACTGGCTCCAACACTTCCATGTCCTTCCTGTGCTGGGGGCTCCAGAACTGCACCCAGGACTGCAGGTGGGGTGTGAGGAGAGCAGAGCCAAGGGGCACAATCCCCTCCCTTGCCCTGCTGCCCACACTGCTCTTGCTGCAGCCCAGCACACAGTTGCTGTCTGGGCTGCACTCACACTGCAGCCTCAGCTGGAGCTTTTCATCACCCCAGACCCCCAGGGCCTGTTCCTCAGGGCTGCTCTCAGCCATTCCCCACCCAGCAAAAGAGCAAAGAGGACTGGATTATGACTGCATGTTGTCCTGGAGGACTGGCAGCTGGGTCCAGAAACTAATTGAGCCTTGTGTGTATTAATGTGTCCACCCTTGTGGGCCTGCTGCTTGTGGCATCTCAGAGTGTACCCAGAGCCCTGCAGAACCTCTCAGTGGGGACAACCTGTGGGCATCCATCCCAGGCAGGAGGGAGGATGTCCTGTTCTGCCAAGAGCAGGCACTTGAGCTGCCTTCTCCCTGCTGATTCACTGCTGCATCTCTCCACCTTTGCTTTCCCTAAGGGCCACTCTACCTCTTGGGTTTGGTTTTTTTTTTAAGGCTAGGCTAAGCCATAAGGCTTTTAAGAGTAATCATTTTAATATTGGGTTTAAGGTACATCTTGGACCTAAGGCTAGGCTTTTAAGAGTAATCATTTCAATATTAGAAACAGGCCAGGATCAAAGCCGAGGTAAAATCCAGCACTGCTCTGTGCTTCCAACGCCTCTCACTCTCATTTCACAAAGTCCTCCCAATGTGTCCAGGCTGAAGAGATGGGAAGTGACCATTCCCACAGCCATCCATCTCCTCTCCTCTCCTTTCCATGCCCACCATCTCCCACCTGAATCATTTATCTCCATCCTAGCACTCATACTGCCCTATTTTGTCTCCTGGCTCCTGATATGCTTACACAGCAAATGTAAATTTAATGACCTGAGCTTTATCATCCCCTTTTATTAGCTCCTCTCTCAAGGATAAGGAGACTTAATTCACCTTTTGAAACCTTTATGAAGCTGTCATGATACAGAACACACAACTCTGGAACACATCCACTGTACCAGCAGCCTGTACAAGCTAGAAATGGGGAAGGAAGGTTAGGAAGAAGTTGTTCAGCATGAAGGTGGTGAGAGCCTGGCGGGGGTTGCCCAGGGAGGTGGTGGAAGTCTCACCCCTGGAAGTGTTTAAGGCCAGGCTGGCTGAGGCTGTGGGCAGCCTGATGTAGTGTGAGGTGTCCCTGGGCATGGCAGGGGGGTTGGAACTGGCTGATCCTTGTGGTCCCTTCCAACCTTGAGCTGAACCCCCAGTTCAGGAAGGACAGGAGATGCTTGAGAGGGTCCAGCACAGAGCCACAAAGATGCTGAAGGGAATGGAAGAGCTCTGTTAGGAGCAGAGCCTGAGGGAGCTGAGGCTGTGCTGCTGGCAGAGGAGGAGCCTGAGAGGTGACCTCAGCAATGGGGATCAATGTGTGCAGGGTGAGTGGCAGGAGGCTGGAGCCAGGCTCTGCTGGGTGATGCCCAGGGACAGCACAAGGGGCACTGGGTGGTAGCTGAGCCTTAGGAAGTTCCATTTAAACATGAGGAGGAATTTTTTCCCTGTGAGGGTGCCAAAACCCTGGAAGAGGCTGCCCAGGGGGGTTGTGGAGTCTCCCTCTCTGGAGATATTCAACCCCACCTGGATGTGCTCCTGCTCTGGCAGAGGGGTCTTTGGAAGTCCCTTCCAGCTCCTGATATTTTATAATTCCATGATTTTATGATTCTACAATTCTGAGATTCTATGAGTCTATGATTCTGTGCTTCTCTGATTCTGAGATTCTATGATTTTATGAATCTATGATTCCATGACTCTATTGCTCTATGCCTCCATGATTCTATGTTCATCTGTGCACTCCACATAGACACAACACAGCTGCAGCATCCCAGTGTTTGGTCCACACGACTCACCCCTGCTTCCACTTCAAAGACTTTAACATCACACCTACTGCACTAAGCTGGGAACTGAGGTGGGGTTTTTTTGTTGGTTTTTTTTTTTCAATCTGGAAGCAGTGTAAAGTTGTGTTCATTAGTATTCATTAATAACTTTCCACGAGGAAATGAATAATTTCATACTCGCAGCAGAGTCTGAAAGGTACACAGTGATTAAAAGATGGAAAGGTTTGCATAAGCACCTACCTTCTGCAGCCTGAGTGTGACGTGGGCTTTGCAGGGGGAAAAAAAAAAAGAAAAGTGATCCTAAGAATATCCTAAGGACTGTGTCAAGATTCCTCTTTGCAAGCAGACATGTTAAGACTGCCTGAGGCACCTTCTCCCGGTCGCCTCCTGCTCTGCGTTTGAGCGCACAACCGAACCGCTCCTGCCACTTAGAAGCAGGGTTGAATGGATTCTTCTCTCCCAGGAAGGGAGGTTCAGGTGCCTAAATAGAAGAGGAGCTGTCTCCTGTCATTTCTGACGCTCTGAGCAGCCCGTCTGGCTTGCAGCTGCTGCTCCAGCAGGGCACAAATCCTGCCATAAATCCCATGTCAAAGCTGCCAACGCCTTTCGATGACTCCGGCGACTGCCATCCTCTCCAGAGACATTTTATGTTTAGCTACCTGAATTGCCCCCACTTCAATTACATTTGAAGACTGAAAACAGAGAGTCAGCAGATAAACTCAGATGCAGCTCCAGCCAGGATTTTTTCCAGCCACGTTTGCTCTCTTTTCCTCTCTTTCAGTCATCCCTGTTTGGTTTGGGTTTATTGCCTCTGGAGGGTCCCCAGGGTGCTTTTGGTGGAGCGGTTGACAAATGAGCAGCAGCTGCAGCAGCCTGGGCTGAGGAAATGCTTGTCTGGGTTCAGAGAGCACAAAGCCTGGCATCTCCACCTTGCCCACCCATCCTTGTGGGGCTGGGGTTAAGGTGGTAAGTGTAGGAGCACTGCCTGCTGGCTTAGGGGCTGGGGATCTGCCACCAATCTGTCCCTGGAGAAGGAATCTCTTCCAGTGATAGAGAAGGGAAAATGCTTCTGTAGCCTTAGGACAGGAATGGGAACAGGCAGAGTGGGCAAAAGGACTATGCTAAGGTTGTGGAATTTGCCTTTTATATCATAGAACGGCTCAGGTTGGAAGGGACTTCAGACAATCTCCTTACCAGTCACTTCTCTAGGAAGTGATGGGTCAAGTTCCACAGCTCTCCTAAACAGAATGGAAAGGAGCTCAGAACTCACCTCCTCCACCCTCCCCACCATGCCCAGGGACACCTCTCAGCTACACTCAGCTGCTCAAGGCCTCATCCAGCCTGGCCTGCAGCATCCCCAGGCAGGAGGCAGCCACAGCCTCCCTGGGCAGCCTGTGCCACACTCTCAGCACCCTCACACTCAGCAACTTCTTCCTCAGCTCCACTCTCAGCCTACTCTGCCTCAGCTCCAAACCATTGCCCCTTGGCCTGTCCCTAGACCCCCTGATGCAAAGTCCCTCTGCAGCCTTCCTGCAGGCTCCCTTCAGCTCTTGGCAGGATGGGAGCTGCTATGATGCTGTTATTTGGAACCCCTTTGGGTCTCTAACAAACTCATAACCTATCCTCACGCATTTTTTCCTTCTGTTTCAATCCCCTCCTCCCTGCATCAAATTCCTCTACTTGGTCCTGTGTGAACTGAGCAGAATTTATGATTCTATAATCTTGGAGGTCTCTTCCAACCAGATACATTCTGTGATTCTATGGTTTTGTTATGGTCTTTGGATCATAGACCCGTAGAGTCATAGAATCACAGAATCACTTCCAGCCTTTATTCTATGATTCCATGGAATCATAGAATCAGTGAATCATAGAATCACAGAATCAGTCAGGATTGAAAGGCACCACAAGGATCATCCAGTCCCAACCCCCCTGCCATGCCCAGGGACACCTCACACTAGATCAGGCTGGCCACAGCCTCATCCAGCCTGGCCTTAAACACCTCCAGGGATGAGGCTTCCACCACCTCCCTGGGCAACCCCTGCCAGTCTCTCACCATCCTCATGCTCAACAACTTCTTCCTAATCTCCAGCCTGAATCTCCCCATTTGGCTCCGTTCCCCTAGTCCTATGATTACCTATCATCTTTGTGACCCTCCTCTGGAGGTTTAGAGCAATAAACAGCACACCCTGGCATTTGCTTGCTTTAAAAACCTCTTCTCCATAGCTCCAGGTACATACTGTGAATAACAATGATCCTTTCTTCCTCCTCTGTCCTGGCCGAGTTCTGCATTTTCAGGCCGCAGGGTCGCCAGGTGCTGTTTTATCTTGGGTTGGCTTCTTTTTTTTTCCTGTCTGCAGGGTGACCTTTAAGTTAAGCTGTTGCTATTACACCTCAGAGTAAGTAACCTGCAGACAAGACCAGCAGTGTAAACACAACAGGCAACTCTTCTGTGTAGGAAGTGTGGCCTCTCCTTCCTCGTCTCAAAAGCACACCGCAAACCTCAGAGCATGCAGGCACCACAGCTGAAAAAGGAGGGAAGAAACAAAACCCAAACCCAAGCCAGCTCCTAACAAGTTCCATTAAATTTTTATTTGTGGTTGCCATGGTAATTATACCTTTAACAAGGTAAGTTATAGCCTGGAAAGTTGTGCTGGGGATGAGGATAAAAAAAAAAAAAAAAAAAAGAGCAGCATCCCAAGGTCACAGAATATGGTTCCTAGAGAGACAGGAGTGCAGATTGAGTTTCTTCGTGCTGTGATATATTTTTACATCAGCTTTACAAGCCCTCCATGAAGAGTATCAAACCACATTCCTCTCTCTTTCCTTTGCCTGTCATTGCAGGGTAGCTGCTGGAGCTCAGGGGAAGGGCTTGAGAGCTCCAGAAGGACTTGGGAGCTCCGTCAGCCTCATTGCTACCCTGGTGAGAGGATGGCAGGAGAATCACAGCATCACAGAATGTCAGGGGCTGGAAGGGACCTCCAGAGCTCAGTCAGTCCAAGCCCCCTGCCAGAGCAGCAGCACCCAGAGCAGATCACACAGGAACACATCCAGGTGGGGTTTGAATACCTCCAGAGAGGGAGACTCCACAACCCCCCTGGGCAGCCTGTGCCAGGGTTCTGGCACCCTCACAGGGAAAAAAAATTCCTCCTCATGTTTAAATGAAACTTCCTAAGGCTCAGTTTCCACCCAATGCCCCTTGTGCTGTCCCTGGGCATCACCCAGCAGAGCCTGGCTCCAGCCTCCTGCCACTCACCCTGCACACATTGATCCCCATTGCTGAGGTCACCTCTCAGGCTCCTCCTCTGCCAGCAGCACAGCCTCAGCTCCCTCAGGCTTTGCTCCTAACAGAGCTCTTCCATTCCCTTCAGCATCTTTGTGGCTCTGTGCTGGACTCTCTCCAGCACTTCTATGTCCCTCTGGAACTGGGGGGCCCAGAACTGGACACAGGACTCCAGATGTGGCCTCAGCAGGGCAAAGCAGAGGGGCAGGAGAATCTCTCTTGACCTCCTCACCACAGCCCTTCTAACGCACCCCAGACTGGCATTGCCCCTCCTGCCCACCAGAGCACATTACTGGCTCATGCTCACCCTCCCACCCACCAGGGCTCCCAAATCCTTTTCCCCTTCTCTGCCTTCCAACAGCTCAGTCCCCAACCCATGCTGCTCCCTGGGGTTGTTCTTTCCCAGGTGCCAGACTCTCCTCTTGCCCTTGTTGAAATTCATTAGGTAGCTCTGCTCCCCTGGCTGCCCTCACAGACCCTCCTGTGAGTTCTAAGAAGCCTCACTCTGCTTTGTGAAGCTTAGGTTATTCTGAGAAATGATAGAAAAGGGAGATTTTTATTCTTTTTTTCCTATCTGTGAACCAGATAGTGTTATTTGTATAGCTGTTATCTATGTGTTTTCCCTCGTTGCTCTGTGTGGGTTTTTCACACAACAGCTTAAAAAAAAAAAAA
>VWZE01000517.1:0-14554 GCA_013396675.1 Eubucco bourcierii | reverse complement strand
TGCTGCTGCTGCTGGGCAGTGCTGCTGCTGCTGCTGGGGAGTGCTGCTGCTGCTGCTGGGCAGTGCTGCTGCTGCTGCTGGGCAGTGCTGCTTCTGCTGCTGGGCAGTGCTGCTGCTGCTGCTGGGCAATGCTGCTGCTGCTGGGCAGTGCTGCTGCTGCTGCTGGGCAATGCTGCTGCTGCTGCTGCAGACTCCAGCTTGCAGACAGATCTGCAAAGGTCTGGCTGCTCCTGGCAAGCAGAAGGCAGAGGCCATGGAGCTAACTCCCTGTATAAACCCCTTGGTGCTTCGTGGCAGTAATTCTGCTCTGAGAGCAAACAGGAGGGCAGTAGGGATTCAGTAAGGTGCTGCCTTCCATTGGGAAAGGAGCAGCACTGGTGAAGCCGAGGCCACCTCTGCACCATTAAAGCCATCCTGTTGTCCCACTAGAATAGGCAAGTCCTTGGGGTGACCTGATCCATTTTGCCCTGAGGTTCAGGAGCTGGCTGTGGCCAAGTGTTTTGCCCAAGCCCTCCCTCCCTGCTGCTTCCATATCCGTTGTGCTCCCCGTGCTTGGGCAAGCAAGAATAAGCTGGTCCAAGGAGGTGCCTGTGCAGCTCAGGATATTATGCAAGCTGATTCCCACCACAGCAAGCAAACCCAGGACACAACAGGAGCTGAGTGCCTGGTTAAAATAAATGGGAATTTTGCCTGAGCAAGGTTTGTAGCTCAGGCCTTTGATACAAACCCAGCCAAGGAAAATCCATTTGAGTCAGCACTAGGCTAGCTGTTTTGAAAGCTTTGAGCAACACCTCTGACATGACTGACCTTGAAGAAATCTGTAATTTATGGTGCCATCAGGCAAAAGGAAGGTCTGAATCCCTACAGAGGCTTTGCAGGGTGGTTTCCTAGGAAATCCATAGCAGTGGAAGCAAAAGCAGCAAAGCAATTCAGATAAGCAAATAAGTTGGTGCAGATATTCTGTTGGGTTTTTGGTTTTTTTTCACAGTGGATGTAAAATGTGGAGCCAGAGAAAGGGCAGGGGGAAAAAAAAATCTATTTCACCTAAATAGTAATTACTAATAAATAATACATCATCATCACAGAATCATAGAACTGGAAGGCATCTCAAGGGCCATCCAGTTGCAACCCTTCTGCCATGGGCAGATCTCACACTTAGATCAGGTTGCTCAGAGCCACATCCCCATGTTTGATTTCTGAGAAGCAAGAGATGGCTCCTGACTGCTGCTGCAGAACAACCATAGCAGCTCTTACTGATGGGCTTCAGCTTGCCAGGAGGACAGAGATGTGGGTGTTGTGTGGTCTCCTTCTCTGCCATCACACTCCTGCAGGGCTGCATGCTGCTGCCCTCCCTCCTGACCAGCAGCTCCCCACACTTCTCCCAGCTCCCTGCAGGGTTCAAGCTTCTCTGATTGTGCTTCTCACCCCTCACCTCACAGTTCTGTTCACAAAGACCCTGCTACAGTTTCTTTCAGCTGCTTAACCCCTTTGCTCTGCTCTCCTCACACCCCACCTGCAGTCCTGGGTGCAGTTCTGGAGCCCCCAGCACAGGAAGGACATGGAAGTGTTGGAGCCAGTCCAGAGGAGGACATGAAGATGCTGAGAGGGCTGCAGCAGCTCTGCTGTGAGGACAGGCTGAGAGAGTTGGGGCTCTGCAGTCTGGAGAGGAGAAGGCTGCCAGGAGAGCTTGGAGTGGCCTTCCAGGATCTGAAGGGGGCTCCAGGAAGGCTGGGGAGGGACTATTGACAAGGTCTGGGAATGACAGGACAAGGGGAATGGGTTTGAAGTGTCAGAGGCGAGATTGAAAGTGGATGTTAGGAGGAAGTTGTTTGCAGTGAGGGTGGTGAGACACTGGCACAGGTTGCCCAGGGAGGTGCTCAAGGCCAGGTTGGATGAGGCCTTGAGTGACCTGTGCTAGTGGGAGGTGTCCCTGCCTATGGCAGAGGGTTAGAACTAGATGATCCTTGAGGTCTCTTCCAACCTTCCCATTCTATGATTCTATGATTCTAACCCTTTCAAAAGGGAGCACTGAGCATACCTGTGCATAAAGAAGAGCAAAGAAATATTTAGGGTTGGTTCCACCTCTGGAAGAAGTAGCTGCAGATACTGGCAGTGTCCCCTTCATGGGTTCTTTTATCCATACCCACCAGTGCCAATGCCCTCATCCCTGTTACTCCTGCACAAGCATGTCACACTTTAGCAGTGTCTTGGGAACTGCAGAAAGATGTCTGAGGATTTGCTTGGCCTCTGTCTTTCTCCTTTTCCTCCCCTGGATGCCCCCCCAGCAGCCCACCATGGCACTCACAGCACCACCATTGGCACTGCCTGATGGACTGAGAGCTCAGGAAGCCCTGAGGGAGGAAAAAATTACAGAATCATAGAATGTTAGAGGTTGGAGGGGACCTCCAGAGGTCATCCAGTCCAAGCCCCCTACTCAAAGCAAGAGCACCCAGGGTAGTCCTCACAGGAATGCATCCAGGTGGGTTTGGAAAGGCTCCAGAGAAGGAGACTCCACAACCTCTCTGGGTAGCCTGCTCCAGGGCTCTGCCACCCTCACTGCAAAGAAGTTTCTCCTCCTGCTGAGCTGAAGCCTTCTCTGTTGCAGTTTGGAGCTGTTGCTCCTTGGCTTATTGCTGCTGAGCACCCAAAAGAGCTTGGCCCCAGCCACTTGGCACCCACCCCTCAGCTATTGATAGACATTGCTCAGATCTCCTCTCAGCCTTCTCTTCTCCAGCCTAAACAGCTCCAGGGCTCTCAGTCTCAGTCTCCACAGGAGAGATGCTCAAGTCCCCAGATCACCCTCGTGGCTCTCTGCTGGACTCTCTCCAGCAGATCTCTGTCTCTCCTGAACTGGGGAGCCCAAAGCTGGAGTCAGTATTTCAGATGTGGCCTCACTAGGACATAGCAGAGAAGAAGGACCCCCCCTGGCCCTGCTGAGCACACTTTTCTTGCTGCAGAAAGGACTACCTGCAGCGGCTGGGCTTGTCTGTGTCCTGCTGCCAAGGGGCTCTGTCCCAACACAATCCTCCAATTCAGGCTTCAGCAAGCTCAGCTCCTTCTGCCAAGAAATTGGCAGCAAAGTTCTATGGCATGCAACAGCCAGAAGAGGCAAATGATCAATACCTGCCAGTCCTGCTTCCCTGTCTCTTCACTCAGTGTCTGAGAAGCTATGTCCCTAAGTGCCAGCTCCACAGTCTGCTGCAACACCCCAGGGATGGTGACTGCAGCACTGCCCTGGGCAGACCATTCCAGTGTCTGAGAACCCTCTCAGGGAAGAAATCTTTCCTGGCACCCAGCCTGAGCCTCCCCTGGGGCAGCTTGGAACCATCTCCTCTGCTGTCCCTTGGCACCAAGTAGCAGAGGCTGCCCCCTCCTCGCTCCAACCTCCCTGCAGGCAGCTGCAGAGAGCAATGAGCTCTGCCCTCAGGCAGCACAGTGTCTGTCCTTCACACCCTGAGGAGGAGAGGATGTGATTTTCTGATGAGAGCCACTGGGACAGATCAGAAGCTGGCCAAAACCTGACTTCCACAGTAAGCTTACACTGGAGGATGTGATGCCAAAAACACCCTGTTGTAACGCAGGTACTAGAGGATAGTTTTAGTAACAGATCCCAAACTTCCTGAGGTTGTTTATACCTTCCTTCAGACTGATGGAAAGCTCTGTCTTCCATGTGGACTGGTGTGAAACACCTTGCAGCCAGTGCTAAAAGAACTGTGGGTAGAGCACAGCATCTCCTTTCCCAGCCAAGCACAGGAGAGTGCTTATGGACCTCAAGAGATAAAACAGCCACATTCTGGGGCTTCTTCCAAAGCCTTTCCTTCTTCAAATGAACATCTCAAACAGATTAGCTGTTCTTTTCAGACTCATTTTATGAGGTAGATATTCTTCTGCAGCTTTTGTTTTTTCTTTCTTTCTCAGATTTGAGAGGGGCTCTGGGCAAAATGGAATGAAATTCAGCAGGGGCAAGGGGAGAGTCTGGCACCTGGGAAAGAACAATCCCAGGGAGTAGCATAGGTTGGGGACTGAGCTGTTGGAAGGCAGAGAAGGGGAAAAGGATTTGGGGGTGCTGGTGGGTGGGAGGGTGAGCATGAGCCAGCAATGTGCTCTGGTGGGCAGGAAGGGCAATGCCAGTCTGGGGTGGGTTAGAAGGGCTATGGTGAGGAGGCCAAGAGAGGTTCTCCTGCCCCTCTGCTCTGGCCTGCTGAGGCCACATCTCGAGTCCTGTGTCCTGTTCTGGGCCCCCCAGTTCCAGAGGGACATAGAAGTGCTGGAGAGAGTCCAGCACAGAGCCACAGAGATGCTGAAGGGAATGGAAGAGCTCTGTTAGGAGGAGAGCCTGAGGGAGCTGAGGCTGTGCTGCTGGCAGAGGAGGAGCCTGAGAGGTGACCTCAGCAATGGGGATCAATGTGTGCAGGGTGAGTGGCAGGAGGCTGGAGCCAGGCTCTGCTGGGTGATGCCCAGGAACAGCACAAGGGGCACTGGGTGGAAACTGAGCCATAGGAAGTTTCATTTAAACATGAGGAGGAATTTTTTCCCTGTGAGGGTGGCAGAACCCTGGCACAGGCTGCCCAGGGGGGCTGTGGAGTCTCCCTCTCTGGAGATATTAGGTGTAAAGGTTTCCATAGCAGTCTCACCCTCTGATGCTATTCCAAACCCACCTGGATGTGTTCCTGTGTGATCTGCTGATGATTCTGTGATTCTCTGATTCTGTGATTCTCTGATTCTCTGATTCTCTGATTCTGTGATTCTCTGATTCTCTGATTCTGTGATTCTCTGATTCTGTGATTCTATGATTGTGTGATTCTGTGATTGTGTGATTGGATGAAGAGCTGTGAAGCATCAGAGGGAACTCATTAGCCTGGCCAGAAGGAGGTCTATATTCTACACCCCTGAGGTGTGCTCATGCCAACCACACTACTGACAACAGCACAAAGGTCAAGAGCTGTGACCATGACTCAGCCTCAAAGTCATTCCAGATTGGAAGCAGCTACTAATGAAGGGCTTGTTTGGTGAGCCAGAGGAAAAAAGATGGTGTTTGCAGTACAGATCCTAGAAGACAGATGTCCACATTTCAGAAATTGCTTCCAAACTGGCACTGCTTGGCACTCTCAGAAGAGAGAGAGAGAAAAGAAGGCACAGTTAGAAGGATGCTCTTCGTCTCAAGGCACGTTGGTGGCTGAAATACATTTACTCACTGTGGGCCAGGAGATTTTGAAGGAAAGGCTCATCTCTGCAGTTGTGTGGTTGATTGTGGCAGTCTCTAGACCTCCAAAATCCTTTAAAGCTTCTCACCTGAGCTGATCAAAGCCAAATAGATAAATAAATAAATAGAAGAATGGAGCTATTTCTGGTTCATCTTCTTCTACTGAGCATTGTGCCCCCTTAACCAACTCTCTGCTCCATTTCTTCCCAGCTCTTCTGACTCACTGGAATCTCTCAAAGTTGCCAGGTGAGGTCCCTAGTACAAAGGATTTAAAATCTCCCCTGGATTCAGGCTTCTTCAAGCACTTTTCAAGGTCCTTTGCATAGCTGGTCAGAGAATCACAGAATGGGTTGGGTTGGAAGCGACCTCCAAAGCTCATCCAGCCCAAGCCCCTCTGCACTCAGCAGGGACATCCCAAGCACAGCTCCAGGCTGGGTGGGGAATGGCTGAGAGCAGCCCTGAGGAACAGGCCCTGGGGGTCTGGGCTGATGAAAAGCTCCACATGAGGCTGCAGTGTGAGTGCAGCCCAGACAGCAACTGTGTGCTGGGCTGCAGCAAGAGCAGTGTGGGCAGCAGGGCAAGGGAGGGGATTGTGCCCCTTTGCTCTGCTCTCCTCACACCCCACCTGCAGTCCTGGGTGCAGTTCTGGAGCCCCCAGCACAGGAAGGACATGGAAGTGTTGGAGCCAGGAATTGCTCCAGTTGGTGGGTTACAGTGTAGTGATTAGGGCTCCCCAGATGGGAGCTGGGACCCAAGGGACCATCAGCACTAAGAAATATTTGATCTTTGTATGCAGTGTGTAAGAGCAGATTTAGACTGGGTGTTAGGAATAAATTCTTTACCATGAGGATGCTGGAACACTGCAGAAGGTGCCCAGAGAGTTGGTTGTGGCCCCATCACTGGAGATATTCAAGGTGAGGCTCAGCAGGGCTCTGGGCAGCCTGATGTAGTTGAGGATGTCCCTGCTGAGCACAGAGGGGGTTGGGCTGGGCAACCTTTGGAGGCCAATTCCAACCCAAACCATTCTATGATTCTAAGTGTGCCAAGGTTTTTNGAGGGTTGGGCTGGATGAGCTTTGGAGGTCCCTTCCAACCCATTCCGTGATTCCATGCTTCTATGATCTAGTCCAAGGCCATAAGGGGTGGGCTGGGCAGGGGGAGTTCCTTTTCAGGAGCCAGGAGGTAAAAGTGGATTTCAAGAGGGGATTTGAAGCCCAAAGCTTGCTTTCTACATCCACCATAGTGAGCATGGCATTTTTAGGAGAAAATTTGAATACCAAATTATTGGAACCAGAAAAAAAAAAAGAAAAAAGAAAAAAAATTATTTTTTTTTTAATTTTTGGCAGCTCAGGACAGGTTTGGGCTGCTCATTTTTTTGACAGTAAGGCAAACTATATTCTCACCCTTTTTTTTTTTTTCTCTCCTTCTCCTTTTACAGCATGCTGACATTTTGAGATGCATTTCCTCTCAACATGCAGCTTCCCCTGAACACTTTCAGCGCTGCTTTCTCAGGGTGTTTCACTCTGAGGGTTCCTCACTGCCAGGGGAGCAGCCAAGGAGCCAGGGAAGAGCTGTGGAAATGCATTAGCTATGCAGGCACCCTGGAGCAGCTGGGAGCAGCACTGGACCCCTTCAGCCCTGGCCTTTGGTAGCAGCTGGTGTCAGGGGAGTCCGAAGGGAGTCAGGAGCGCAGCAGAGCTCCCAGCCTGCTTCTGGGAGGGGGGGAGGTTGAAAAGGGTGGATGGGAGGAAAAAGAGCCATGGCAGGTGCACCTTTGAACAAATTGTGCAGCCTTAGCAGGACAGCTGAGGGAAAAAAAGCAGAACATGCCCTGTGCCAGTGTTGTCTCCCTCCCAGCCCACAGCTGCAGCAGAGTGTGGGTAGACCTTTGTGCTTGCAGCCAAAGCAGTGGCCCAGACCTCCACCTCTCTGCATTATGTCATAGCTGGGATTGGTACAGAGGGTCCTCTGCCCATTCCTGCTTTTACATACATCAAAGCTAAGCATGGGAAGCTCTGACCAAAGCCCTGTGGGAGGATTGGCAGTGGAACCTCTGATCTGCTCAGAGCAACCTCACTGAGCCAGACAAGAGGGGAGACACAGTATGGAAAAGGTCTTGGGAGAGAGAGAGAGAGGCAAAACATCAGACCCCATCTGGAAAACTATGTACAGCTCTGGAGACCCCAGCACAGGAAGGACATGGAAGTGTTGGAGACAGTCCAGAGGCCACCAAGATGCTGAGAGGGCTGCAGCAGCTCTGCTGTGAGGACAGGCTGAGAGAGTTGGGGCTCTGCAGCCTGGAGAAGAGAAGGCTGCCAGGAGAGCTTGGAGTGGCCTTCCAGGATCTGAAGTGGGCTCCAGGAAGGCTGGGGAGGGACTATTGACAAGGTCTGGGAATGACAGGACAAGGGGAATGGGTTTGAAGTGTCAGAGGGGAGATTGAAAGTGGATGTTAGGAGGAAGTTGTTTGCAGTGAGGGTGGTGAGACACTGGCACAGGTTGCCCAGGGAGGTTGTGGCTGCTCCCTCCCTGCAGGTGTTCAGGGTCAGGTTGGAAGAGGCCTTGAGTGAGCTGTGCTAGTGGGAGGTGTCCCTGCCTGTGGCATGGGGTTGGAACTGGCTGAGCTTTGAGGTCCCTTCCAACCTTACCATTCTATGATTCTAAGCCTGCAACCCCTGCTTGGCTTCAGGAATCAACACAGACTCTTTGCATTTGTGGTGGCAAATGGAGAAAGAGCACAGGTTGCCCAGGGAGGTTGTAGAGCAGAGAGTCAAAGATCACATTGGGTGCTTCTGTGCTCCACAACCTCCCTGAGCAACCTGTGCCAGTGTCTTACCACCCTCACTGCAAAGAACTTCCTCCAAGATCCTGCTGCAAACCCTCCCTTACCCCTAGGAGATGGGCACAGCCACCCAGCTTGGTGTCACCTGCAGAAGAGGATTGACCTGGTGCCCACATCAGTGTAGCAACACTTCTGCTCCCCATAGCACCCAGCATTTTGCATCTCCACTAGACTGTGGGGAAAACAAACCTGTAGCTTTGAAAGCAATCAGCCCAGGAGCTCACAAATGCACTTGGTCTAAACACCAACACACCCAAATAAACTCCCTGGTGGGAGCCACTTTTGGGTCATGCTGTTGCTGGCAGCTCACAGGTGTCTGGCTTTGCCTACAAGGAGATGGCTCCAATTTCAAAGCTCAGAGCTGTCTTGAAATAGGCATTTCTAAGGCTTGGGCATCAGCTGGCATATGCCAGTGCTGGCAACACGGTGGCTGTTGTCTCAGGCACCCAGCAGTAATGTGCAGAAGATGTCTTTGACGAGGCCAATTAGTAGGGTTGGAAATTACAGCCTGATTTTTAGATCCCCAAGCCTTACCTCAAGTGCTGACATGAGTTAGTTCTCATGTCTGTCAGCTGCTCTAATAAATCACATCCCCCTGCTTACAAAGCTTGCATCACTTTTGGAGAGGAATGATAAAGTAGGTGATGCTCCTGCGGGCAGAGAGCAGCAAGGCTCCGGGCAAGGTGGGTACAGCAATGCCTGATGCACCAGATTGCACCAGGGGCTGGAGCAGCTCTGCTGTGAGCACAGGCTGAGGGAGCTGGAGCTCTGCAGCCTGCAAAGGAGAAGGCTCCAGGGGGACCTCAGAGCTGCCTGGCAAGAGCTAAGCCTAATCCAGAACCAAGCTGCCCTACTCTGCATATTCTCCCTCACTGAACCTCCATGGAACTGTTACAGCTGCTTGGTTGCAGTTTGGCTGCCCTGGCAACTCAGATTGGCATCAGTGCAAAGGAAATGCCATGCCAGCTGGGGCAGTCTCTGTGCATAAGCAAAGGGTAGGTAAGGAGACATTAGAAGGAGGGCAGGGCATGCAAAAAGTGACCCCAGAGATGCTGCCAGGGCTGGAGCAGCTCTGCTGTGAGCACAGGCTGAGGGAGCTGGGGGGCTGCAGCCTGCAGAGGAGAAGGCTCCAGGGGCACCTCAGAGCTGCCTGCCAAGAGCTGAAGGGAGCCTGCAGGAAGGCTGCAGAGGGACTTTGCATCAGGGGGGCTAGAGACAGCCCAAGGGGCAATGGTTTGGAGCTGAGGCAGAGCAGGTTGAGAGTGGAGCTGAGGAAGAAGTTGCTGAGTGTGAAGGTGCTGAGAGTGTGGCACAGGCTGCCCAGGGAGGCTGTGGCTGCCTCCTTGCTGGGGGTGCTGCAGGCCAGGCTGGATGAGGCCTTGAGCAGCTGAGTGTAGCTGAGAGGTGTCCCTGGGCATGGTGGGGAGGGTGGAGGGGATGAGCTCTGAGCTCCTTTCCAACCTGAGTCATTCTAGGATTGTACAACTCTGAACCTGTTCTGATAACCATAGTATTCCTTAGGGTGAGGGAAGTGGTTGATATCCCTTCTTAGCAATGGAATATGTGCTCAAGTGCTCAAGAGAGGAGAAGGCTCCTAGGTGACCTTGTGGCCTTGCAGCATCTGAAGGGGGCTACAGGAAAGCTGGGGAAGGACTTTTCAGGCTGTCAGGCAGTGATAGGATTGGGAGGAATGGAACCAAGCTAGAAATGGGGAGATTCAGCCTGGAGGTTAGGAAGAAGTTGTTCAGCATGAGGCTGGTGAGAGCCTGGCAGGGGTTGCCCAGGGAGGTGGTGGAAGCCTCATCCCTGGAGGTGTTTAAGGCCAGGCTGGCTGAGGCTGTGGGCAGCCTGATCTAGTGTGAGGTGTCCCTGGGCATGGCAGGGGGGTTGGGACTGGCTGATCCTTGTGGTCCCTTCCAGGCCTGACTGATTCCACGATTCTATGACTTGGAACAGCTTACAAACCTGACTTGAGTTTTCCTTTTGGTGAGAGCAGACTTCTCTGATGCTGGTTTGAGTTTTCCCTTTGGTGAGAGCAGACTTCTCTGATGCTGGTCTGAGTTTTCCCTTTGGTGAGAGCAGACTTCTCTGATGCTGGTCTGAGTTTTCCTTTTGGTGAGAGCAGACTTCCCTGATGCTGGTTTGAGTTTTCCTTTTGGCAAGAGCAGACTTCTCTGATGCTGGTTTGAGTTTTCCCTTTGGTAAGAGCAGACTTCCCTGATGCTGGTTTGAGTTTTCCCTTTGGTGAGATCAGACTGGAGCACATAACTTCATTGTTAAGAATGGACATCCACCACTAGCCTCATCCTAAGCAAGACTGTGGTGACCAGAACAGTTTCAAAGTTCTTCCAAAGAAAGAAGGTTCCAAAGTTGTTCCACCTGCAGCTGGTGGACGTTTTGTGCTCCTTTACCTCCTACAGCTGTAAAGGCTCCAGCTGCTGCTGGGGGCCGTTGTGTGTTCCTTTACCTCCTACAGCTATAAAGCCTCTGCAGCTGTGCTGCTGGGGAAGCAAAAGCAGAGGAGGGAGGAGGAAAAAAAAAAAAAAAACTGAGCAGATTTTTGTCTGATGCTTCCACCTCGTGGCCGACTCAGAAAAGGGCAATTTTGCCTCTCCATTCCAGTGGAAGCACTAAGAAATGTCAGGAAAAACTGGCAAGTTGAAAGGTGTCCTAAATGCTTAGCTCCAGTTCTATGGAGCTCAGAAAAGGGCAATTTTACCTCTCCATTCCAGTGGAAGCACTAAGAAATGTCAGGAAAAACTGGCAAGTTGAAAGGTGTCCTAAATGCTTAGCTCCAGTTCTATGGAGCTCAAAAAAGGGCAATTTTACCTCTCCATTCCAGTGGAAGTACTAAAAAATGTCAGGGGAAAATGGCATTTTGAAAGGTGTCCTAAATGCTTAGCTCCAGGTCTATGGAGCTCAGAAAAGGGCAATTTTACCTCTCCATTCCAGTGGAAGCACTAAGAAATGTCAGGAAAAATTGGCAAGTTGAAAGGTGTCCTAAATGCTTAGCTCCAGTCCTATGGAGCTCAAAAAAGGGAAATTTTACCTCTCCATTCCAGTGGAAGTACTAAGAAATGTCAGGGGAAAATGGCATTTTGAAAGGTGTCCTAAAGGCTTAGCTGGGTCTATGGACAGGGATGAGTGGGGATGGAAGTCAGATGAGTTTGGCCTTAGAAATGTATCAAACATCAGTGCCAGCAGAGGCAGTGCAGGTGGTGCCTCCTCCACTACCCACTGCCTTGGGAGCTCCCACAAGCTGTCTGTGCCCAGGGATGCAGTGCAGGGATGGGGTCAAGCTGACAAGCCCCACAAGTTTACAGACACAGACTGCAGGGGGTCAGAAGGGACCATCAGAGGTCATCTTGTCCAACCCCCCTGCAATGAGCTGGGACACCTCTAGCTAGAGCAGGCTGCCCAGGGCCAGGTGGAGTACTGAACCATTGCCCCTTGTCCTGTCATTGCAAGACCCTCAGGAACCCACATCACTGCGCCCTGCACGCAGGAGAACCCCTTCCTGCTCTGCAAAGAGGATGGACAACTGAATCTCCATCTTCTCAATCCCCATGGGCTGCATCCTCTTGCATGAAAGAGAGACTTTTGGTGCCACCACCTTTCACCACACACATCACACAGCTGCTGAGCTTCCAGGAGAGCAGGAGCACAGCCAGGCAGGGTGGACATAGGGACACAAACACTGCCATGTGCCTGTCCCAAACCCCCGAGGTGGTGGAAAGTGCTGTGGCTCCTTGCAGTGTTGGAGCTCCTCTCTGGCAAGGGTGCAAAGCAGAGGCAGCTTGCTCTGGCTCTTATCTAGGGCAAGGACTCTGTTAGAAGGAAGGAGGTGGTGTGCTCTGCATGGAAGTGGTGAAAGGGAGGTGGAAAGTTCATCTCCACCTTGTTTTAACAACAGGGATGACTCCACAGACAGGAGGTTGCCAACCTGCCTCTTCACAGAGCTTTCCCATGGCCTGGCTCCTGCTGACAAAGCAGTGCAGGAAGTGCAGCTGACAAGCTGAGCTCTGTTTTCAGGTTGGAATCTGAAGAGTTCCTCTCAGCTTCACATTTGATGACATCCCCTGAGTCAAATTAACCCCCGCAGGAGCACAGAACCAGAGGGCAAAATCTGGTTCGTAAAGAAGGTGAATTCAGAACAGGCTTCAAAAAAAAACCAACAAAACAAAAACTCTGCAGCCAGAGGCAGAGAAATCAAAGTGGGGCCACCTGAGCCTCTGCAATCATCAAAGCTTTGGGTTAAAGACTGACACAAGTCAATTTTGGTCTCTTGTTCAAAGCAACCTTCTCATAAAGCCTCTCATTGCACAGCTGTGCTGGGAGGGGCAGAGGGAGCACATCACAGACAGGTGGCACAGCCATGCATAGAATCATAGAATGGGAAGGTTGGAAGGGACCTCAAGGATCAGCCAGTTCCAACCCCCTGTCATAGGCAGGGACACCTCCCACTAGCACAGCTCACTCAAGACCTCATCCAACCTGGCCTTCAACACCTCCAGGCAGGGAGCAGCCACAACCTCCCTGGGCAACCTGTGCCAGTGTCTCACCACCCTCACTGCAAACAACTTCCTCCTAACATCCACTTTCAATCTCCCCTCTGACACTTCAAACCCATTCCCCTTGTCCTGCCATTCCCAGACCTTGTCAATAGTCCCTCCCCAGCCTTCCTGTAGCCCCCTTTAGATCCTGGAAGGCCACTCCAAGGTCTCCTGGCAGCCTTCTCTTCTCCAGGCTGCAGAGCCCCAACTCTCTCAGCCTGTCCTCACAGCAGAGCTGCTGCAGCCCTCTCAGCATCTTGGTGGCCTCCTCTGGACTGGCTCCAACACTTCCATGTCCATCCTGTGCTGAGGGTTCCAGAACTGCACACAGTATGTCCCTTTGCACTCCACATCCCCACTTTGCCTGATGTGTGCAGACCAACAGAGCTCAGCACACATGGTGCCAAGGAGGGAAGCCTGTGCCCACCTCAGGGCAGATGCTCCGCTCCAGGCAGCTGAAGCATCACATCTGCCATGGTTTGGGGCACAACATAGGACAAGCAGCACTGGATGGAAGCTGCAGCACAGGAGGTTCCAGCTCAACACAAGGGGGAACTTCTTGCCTGTGAGGGTCCCAGAGCCCTGGCACAGGCTGCCCAGAGAGGCTGTGGAGTCTCCTTCTCTGGAGCCTTTCCAGGCCTGTCTGGATGCATTGCTGTGTGCCTTGAGCTGGATTGTCTGGTCCTGCTCTGGCAGGGGTTTGAACTGGTTGAGATTTTTGGGTCCCTTCCAACCCCTGACATCCTGTGAGCCTCCTAACCAAGTCAAGCGCTAAGCCATGTCCCTCAGCACACCTCTGCAGCTCTTAAACACCTCCAGGGATGGGGATTCAGGGGGGGTTGGACTGGATGAGCTCTTTGGGTCCCTTCCATCCCTTCCCACTGATGGCACTCACTACCCAGGCCACTTCCCCACTATGCTCACTGGCAAGGCTCAGAGACCTGCTTGTCATCGCTGCCCTACAGCTTTGCAGGGTATTCAATTAACCAAACAGAAAGTCTGAAGGCACAAAAAACCAAAAACCCCAAACCCTGAAGGCAGGGGAAAAACAAAAAAAAAACCCCAACCCCAATCAAGACTGATTCTTTACAACCATCCTTTAACAAGTGAGTATAGACCCCCTCACATAGCCTTAAATTATATAGCATTTATTGAAATAGAGAGATAGATTTGTTTGATTTTGTTTTGTGGGGTGGGGTTAGGTTTGTTTTTGTGTTGGGTTGGTTTTTTTTTGGGGGGGAGGTGTTTGTGGTGTTGTTTTGGTGTTTTTTTTTTTCCTAAAGGAAAAAAAAAAATATATATCAACAGAGTGGTATTTTTGAAACACATTTTTGTGCCTAACCATCACTCAGGGTCACTTTGCCCTTTCTTTCAGCCCATTTCCCAACAAGCCACCAGTTTGGAAACACTTCCTTGATGATTTGTTTGGGTTTTTTGTTTTTTTTTCAAATTTATTTTATTTTTTTTTTCCCTCTTTTTTTTTAATTATTCTAAAATATAACTTTTTGGACATTCAAAGTGCAACAGTTAACGTGCCTGTGGAATATATCACAGTTAAAAACAACAACAACAACAACAACAAAAAAAAAAAACCAACCAAAAAATAAAAAAGGAACACAACAACAAACAACAAAAATTTATAAACAAAGGCAGTGATATAGCTGTCATAAATGTTTTGGCAGTATTCTAGAAGTCTATATAAAAAATACTTATATACATATTGATGTATAACATCACCATATCTCACGTCCTTCATCATGTCATTAGGACCATTTTGTACAAGTTTCAGGCTGGAAGGAATTGGTTGGCCATCCCAAATCAAAAAAAAAAAAAAAAAAAACCAAAACCAAAAGAGATAGAAACTAAAAGAAGCTGTGTTTCATAGGCTTAACACTGATTGTCATTCTACAGTTGCTGTAGGAATCATAGAATCATAGAATCATAGAATGGGAAGATT
>VWZE01000516.1:0-15940 GCA_013396675.1 Eubucco bourcierii | reverse complement strand
CCTCAGCACCTCATCCTCCCTCAGCACCTCATCCTCCTCCACGTGCCGGAGCGTTAAGCCTGACGCGCCTTCGTTAGCCCCGACGCTGCTCTCTGACACCCTAATTTGACTAACCCTTTGGTGACTAATTTAATTACCCCGGCCCACAAACTGACAGACAGCTGTTAAAAATGGTTATTGCATTATTAATACACTCCAGTAATTTCCCATTAAAAGTATACTGTTAATAATTTTTTTTTTTGGTCTCCCCCTGTATTTCTTCCCTCTTAATTAGTCTATTTAAAACTTTGAAGGAATAGTCTCTTTATGGTAAATGGGAGCGTCGAGCAAATTACATTTTTGATTGAGTACTTCTGTGATAGGCCAGCAAATAAGACCGTTGAGTTGTTAATTATTGTCAGAGTTTCACACGATGCCTGCTAATGAGGCAGTCAATCTTCCCTGCCATTCCTAGAATATTAATGGAGGCCCTTGGTATTGATTTTGTCACCAGGAGAAGGCAAGGACCTCTCCTTCTTCGGTGGCTCCAGGGAGAGCAGAGGGAGCTCTGCGTTGGGAAAGGGAATGAGCTGCCCAGGGAGGTGGTGGAGTCATGCACCCTGAATGTGTTTAAGGGTCGTTTGGATGTGGTGCTTAGGGATATGGTTTAAGGTGAATCTTGTAGAGTAGGGTCATAGGTTGGACATGGTGATCCTGAGGGGTTTTGCCAACCTGGGTGTTTCTGTGATTCTGTGGCATAGAGGGAACAAAAGACCTTTGGGATGTCTCTGGTGAGACACTGGGAGGTGTCCAGGTTTCCAGGAGACCTTAGAGTAGCCTTCCAGTATCTGAAGGGGACTACAGGAAGGCTGGGGAGGGACTGTTGACAAGGTCTTGCAATGACAGGACAAGGGGCAATGGGTTTGAACTAGCAGAGGGGAGATTGAAACTGAATGTTAGGAGGAAGTTCTTTACGGTGAGGGTGGTGAGACACTGGCACAGGTTGCTCAGGGATGTTGTGGCTGCTCCCTCCCTGGCGGTGTTCAAGGCCAGGTTGGAGGAGGCCTTGAGTGCCCTGTACTAGTGGGAGGTGTCCCTGCCTGTGGCAGGGGTATAGAACTAGATGGTCTTTGAGCTCCCTTCCAGCCTTACCATTCTATGATTCTATGGGCTGAGTCAAGGAGGGCTTGAAGCTGGTTGAAGCTCAAGAAGTTCTTGGACGTGGCTTGCACACATCATGGACCCAATGGGGAAGGTGGTAGAGCCTCATAGATGTCACCCCCAGTGATAAGCATTGATGCACAGCAGCCACACCCAGTGTGGGTAGCAGTGGAAGAGGGTTTGCTCTTACCAGACACACTGGTCCCTATCCCTCTGTTTCCTGTTGACTCTAATGTATATCACATTCCCCTTTTATCTTTCTGGGATAAAAGACTTTGTACTATTTAAGGACAAGAAAACGCCTGATGTGCCTGGACTTCAACAGACAGTTTGATAGAATGATGCAGAGAAATTCCTGGCAAGTAACCACGGATAAGGATTGACATGAAACCGTGAGGTGGCCTAGAGATGGTACAAAAGCAGCTTTGAGTTGTGCTTGAAGATGTGACAAGGAGCCTTCAAGATCTGTCAAGCCCTTTGAGGATTGATCCTACTTGGTATTTGCACAAGTTCTCGCAGCAGAGGATGGAGGAGTTTGGCAGCAAAATCTGCCTGTGTCAGCTGCAGGACTTAAATACTGCTCCTCTCCACGTTCCCACTGCCCAGCTCAGGAAGCAAGAGTAAGGCTTGTGTGGCCAGCCCAGTGCAATCCCCAGTGCCAAAGTCATCTCCCTGTAAACTTCGTCTTGGCCAAGCCAGAGCTAACCCTACTGAAAAAAAAGTCCTGATTTTGTAGATGCTGGAACTGGTTTGGTTGCAAAAGATCCTTAATTTTATTGAGTTCAACTGTTAACCCAGCACTGCCAAGTCCACCACTAAACCAGGTCTCTCAGCACCACATCTACACCACCTGTAAATCCATCCAGGGATGGGGACTCCACCACTGCCCTGGGGAGCCTGTTCCAGGGTTTGACAACCCTTTTGGGGAAGAAAATGTTCCTCCTGTCTAACCTAAAATTCCCCTGGCACAACTTTAGGCTGAAGAGGAGGCTGAGGGGAGACCTCATAGCTCCCAACAACTACCTGCAGGGAGGATGAAGTAAGGAGGGGGCAGCCTCTTCTCCTTGGTAACAAGTGAGAGGAGATGATGACAAGCTGTGACAGAGAAGGTTCAGGCTGGGTGTTAGGACATACTTGTTCCCTGTAAGAGTTCTTAAACACTGGAATGGCCTGCCCAGGGCAGTAGTGGAGTCACCATCCCTGGAGGTTTTAAAGTAGCCTGCAGAGCTGGAGCTTAGGGACATGGTTTAGCGTTGACCTTTCAGTGCTGAGTTGAGGGTTGGAGGCCTCTTCTAACCAGACATATTCTGTGATTCTGTGATGTCACCTCAGGTCATCCTGTCTTCAGCTTGAGGAGGGCAGATTTAGACTGAAGGTTTAGAAGAAATTCTTTAGAGTGAGGCTGGGGAGACACTAGAATTGGTTACCCAGGGATGTTCTTGATGATCCCTCTCTGGAGGTGGTCAAAGCCAGGCTGGATGAGGCCTTGAGCAACCTGGGCTAGTGGGAGGTGTCTCTGCCTATGGCAAGGGGTTGGGACTAGATGATCTTTGAGGTCCCTTCCAACCCAAGCCATTATATGAATCTATGAATCTCCAGTTTTGGTCCTTCTGTGTTTGATATCCATGGACTGAAAAAAAGGAAAAGGAGCCATGTGGACTGAGCTGAATAAAGAGACTTCTCACTGCAAAAGCTCAGTGCATATTTACACAGTAACCTGCCTTAATTCTCAGCTTCTTCATTGCTGTCACTTTAAGCCCTCTGCAGTAGCAGGGAAGTATTAGTTGGTGTTTAATTGTGTGGTGCTGGGTTCAACGTGGCACCCCACGAGCTGCTGCTGGGAGACAGCCCCGTGGCAGTGCTGGGATGGATGTGGAAGGCAGTGACAGTGACAGCTCAGACACAGTCAGTAGCCAGGAGGGTGAGCAGTACCAAGGGACACTACAGAATCACAGAATAGAATGGTAAGGTTGGAAGGGACCTCAGGGATCATCTAGTTCCAAGCCCCTGCTATAGGCAGGGACACCTCCCACCAGCACAGGTCACTCAAGGCCTCATCCAACCTGGCCTTGAACACCTCCAGGCAGGGAGCAGCCACAACCTCCCTGGGCAACCTGTGCCAGAGCCTCACCACCCTCACTGTAAACAACTTCCTCCTAACATTCAGTTTCAATCTCCCCTCTGCCACTTCAAACCCATTGCCCCTTGTCCTGGCATTGCAAGACCTTGTCAATAGTCCTTCCCCAGCCTTCCTGTAGCCCCTTTCAGATCCTGGAAGGCTACTCTAAGGTCTCCTGGAAGCCTTCTCTTCTGCAGGCTGCAGAGCTCCAACTCTCTCAGCCTGTCCTCACAGCAGAGCTGCTGCAGCCCTCTGAGCATCCTCATGGCCTCCTCTGGACCCACTCCAACACTTCCATGTCCTTCCTGTGCTGGGGGCTCCAGAACTGCACACAGGACTCCAGGTAGGGTCTGATGAGAACAGAGTAAATGGGCAGAATCAACTCTCCAAGCCTGAGTCAGTTTTGCCTCACACTTGCTGGCATGGAATGACCTGGGACTATGTGATAAGATGAGAAGAAATGATAGAATGAGAGGAAATGTTCTCAAATTGCACCAGGGGATGTTTGCATTAGATAGCAGGAATTTTTTCTACACCCAAAGGGTCACTGGGCACTGGAACAGAGTGCCCCAGGTAGTGGTGGCATCACCATCCCTGGAGGTGTTTAAAAGACATCTGGATGAGGTACTGAGGGACATGGTTTAACAGTTGTGTACAGGCAGATGTTAGTTTATGGCTGGACTTGACAACCTTAAGGTCCTTTTCAACCAGTTTCCCTGTGAGCTCCGCTTGAGCACTGAAAGGCCACCAGAAGGTCTCCTTGGAGCCTTCTTTTCTCCAGGCTGAACAGTTCCAACTCTCTGAGCCTGGCTTCACAGCACAGAACTTCGAGTCCTTCTGTTGCTGCTGTGGCCTCCTCTGGCCCTGCTCCAACAGGTCCCTGTCTGTGCTGTGCTGAGGACTCCAGAGCTGTCCCCAGCACTGCTGAGGAGGTTGCAGCAGAGCACAGCAGAGGGGCAGAATGCCCTCCCTGCCCCTGCTGCTGGAGATCAGCCCAGGAGATGGTTCTGGGCTGTGAGCAGACAATGCCAGGTCATACACATGCTCTAGAGAAATTATGTACAGACCTCGTGGTCCATCAGCACCCTCATCCCTAGTCCTCTATCCCTGTGCTGCCTTCCCTGCCCCTGGCCACCGGCAGCCATCCCCAGCAGAGCTGAGTCCCAAGCTGGGCACAGCCTGAGGCAGGGTGCAGCAGCTTGTCCCTAACTGCACCCATCTGCATGATGCCAAAAGGCACTTGGCTGCAGCCAAGAGCACCTCATTACATCAAAACCTCCGCAGGAGATGTCTAGAGCTGAATTGATTACGGCACAGTAATTCTTCAGGCACTGAAAGCAGGGCAATTCCCAAGATGGGATTCTTGTTTTGCAAGGCTTCACCTAATTTTCTTGATGATTCCCCCTCCCCCCTCCTCCACTCACTCCCCAGCCCTCCTTTCAAACCAGTTTTGCATCACTCTTTGATTTAGTCCCTCAAAGCAATATTCTGTTAAGACTCCAGTGCAGTGCCCAGTAAAGCACCAGTGCCTGCCACACCTCCAGGCTTTGAATATGGAGCACCAGAAAAAGGTCAAGAAAGCTTTTGCTGTTCACTCTGTAGCCCTATTTGGGGAGACCAGGAAAAGACCTAAGAGCTGATTATAAACATCTAAACTATGAAAGAAGAAGCTGAGCAAGCAGCAAGTAGACTAAAACAGGCAACAACACAAAACCTGAGCAGACCAGAGGCGAAGGGCAGACAGTTTGCAGCCGGTCCTTAGTCTGGTCCAGCTGTGGCAAAGCACAGAAAGGCTTTTTGAGCCAATGGACAATACCAGACAAGGTGCAACATGGCCATGTGCTGAGCTTTGCAAACCACAGAATCACAGAATTGTTCTGGTTGGTAAAGCCCTCTAAGATCACAGAGTCCCCCCCATCCATCCAGCACCACCACAGCCATTGAACCACAGTGCCATGTCCACAAGTTTTCAACACCTCCAGGGATGGTGACTCCACCAACTTCCTGGACAGCCTGTTCCAGTCCCTGACTACTCTTTCAGGAAAGACATTTTTCCAACCCAAACCTCCTCTGGTGAAACTTGAGGTCATTTCCTCTTGTTTTATCACTTGTCACTTGAGAGGAGAGACTAGATCCTACCTGGCTCCAATCTCCTTTCAAGGAGTTGTAGAGAGTGAGAAGGTCTCCCCTCTGCCTTTTTCTGCAGGCTAAACAACCTCAGTTCCCTCAGCTGCTCCTCACCAAACCTGTTCTCCAGACCCTTCACCAACTTTGCTGCCCTTCTCTGGACCTGCTCCATCATTTCAACAACCTTGGAGTGAGGGTCCCAAAACTGAACATAGTATTTGAGGTGCAGCCTCACCAGCGTCCAGTACAGGGGCACAATCCCTGTCCAACTCCTTCTGTCTACACTATTTCTGGTCCAGACCAGTTTGGTTAGTGCCTCTAACCTCATTTTAAGTTGCCTTTGCTCCTTTGCCTGGAGGCCCAAGGGCCAGGAAGTCTGCAGAGTATCTCTGCTGCATCTCAAACTGTGTGGAATGGGAAGGATCAGCACAGCATGACCAAAGTTACTCTGAGCTGCCTGGAAGGTGTTGCAGTGATGGCTCCCTTGGCTGTCCTGAGGCCAGCAGGAGGTACAGAGGGCATTTTGTCCTAATAAATCACCCTGAGAACCAGGGTGACATCCTGGAGTGGACCAAAGGCCTCGGGGCAGCAGTGGGGCAGTGTACCGAGTCCATTGGAGCTGATGGAAACATCATCCCAGGCCTGGCTGCTCAGGAGCAGGACCTGAAACTAATGAATTTCATTTGTCTTGGGAGAGCAGAACAGTGCTGGGTTGCTGACTGTGACTGTGGCTGCCCCATGCCCAGCCCTGGCTGCCCATCACTGCCAGGCTGAGAGCTGCAGTGCCTGTACAGTCACTGCCTGCCCAGGGTGAACCTTCAGCTGGAGCTTTCTGCCTTGGTTTTGTCTGGTTTGCACAGAGCTGCCTTCACTTGTCCCTTCATGGTGGGAGCCATGCTCCTTAGCAGCAACACTTGCATCATCCCTTCCCTTAAGCAATTAAAAAATCCCATCAGACTAAACCTAGGAATACATCCAAGAGTCCTTCCCAAACCTGCAAGGGGGCAGTTACTTCTCAAGATGTCCTTAAATCAGAAGGAACAAAACTTTCTGTTCATGTCCAGGACGTGGTTCTGGACACAGTTTAGTGGGCATGGTGGTGTTGGGCTGATGCTCTTAGAAGTCTCTTCCAACCTTAATGATTCTATGATAGAAGCTGAGGACAGCCTCAGGAGAGAGGGTAGGATCTCAGAGCATCCTTCCCCAGGCACCCAGGAAATGTCATCCCTCCTGTCACTGTTGCTGTCCTGTCCCCAGCAACCCATGAAGGCAGCTTCTAGCCCCAGTATGCCAGCTGGGCAGCTGCACACTTTCTGCTAGCATTGAGTGAAGGTGAGGTGAGTGAGTTTGCTCTGAAATGGGAGTGGACAGAGCTGTCCTCAAATACTCTGTATGTGTTGTGACTCTGCTCGACAAACTGGTACCCAGTGCTGGCCTGGCACTGCTGTGTCCATCCTCAGTGACCTGACCCTTAGCAAAGACACCACAGCTCCTTCTCCAGAGAGGAAGAAGAGAAGCCTGGCACCAAGCCTGGCACAGGTCTCCACTATCCCAGCACCATTCTAACACACAAGAGGCCCTGTGTGGGGCTGGGGATGAGCTGCATGGTCCCTCTCCTGTCTGCAGACTTCCTAGTCTCTTTCACAGGCAAGAGGTGCACGTAAAGGCAAAGGTGAGAAAACTCAAATAAAAAGAGGAGGGGAAAATGTGTAATTTGGGGAAAATAGTGCAGACAGACTGCATAAACAGGGAGATCAGGGACTGAGCTTTGAACAGGCAGCTACAAAGCATGCTCTGGATGGTGCTTAACAGGTAGGGACATAAAAAACAAATAACAGCATGGAGAAGAAGCCTGAGAATTGCTTTCATTGAAGAAACTCAGGGTCTGATTTCACCACCTTGCAGCACACTCATCAGTGCCGTGGTTTAGGGCCTCTGCTTCCCCCTCCACAACCTCTATACTGTTGGCAGGATCCTGCACCACAGACTCTGCTCCACATGGATCCTGCTCCATCACACAGAACCTGCTCCACCATTGGTTCTGTCCCACCATGACACCTGTCCCATCAGGAGATCTCATCAAACACAGGTTCTGCTCCACCACATGCTCTGCTCAACCACAGATCCTGCTTTTCCATGAGCTCTGCTCCACTACTTATCCTGCTCCATGTGGAATTACAGAATCATTGAGGCTGGAGAGGACCTCTGAGATAGAATCATAGAATCACAGAATACTAAGGTTGGAAGGGACCTCAAGGATCATCTAGTTCAAACGCCCTGCCATAGGCAGGGACACCTCCCACTAGCACAGGTCACTCAAGGCCTCCTCCAACCTGGCCTTGAACACCTCCAGGGAGGGAGCAGCCACAGCCTCCCTGGGCAACCTGTGCCAGTCTCTCACCACCCTCACTGCAAACAACTTCCTCTTAACACCCAGATTCAATCTCCCCTCTGCCAGTTCAAACCCATTCCCCTTGTCCTGGCATTGCAAGACCTTGTCAATAGTCCCTCCTCAGCCTTCCTGTAGCCCCCTTCAGATCCTGGAAGGCTACTCCAAGGTCTCCTGGAAGCCTTCTCTTCTTCAGGCTGCAGAGCCCCAACTCTCTCAGCCTGTCCTCACAGCAGAGCTGCTGCAGCCCTCTGATCATCCTCGTGGCCTCCTCTGGACCCACTCCAACACTTCCATGCCCTTCCTGTGCTGAGGCCTCCAGAACTGCACACAGGACTGCAGGTGGGGTCTGACGAGAGCAGAGTCAAGGGGCAGAATCACCTCCCTTGCCCTGCTGCCCACACTGCTCTTGCTGCAGCCCAGGGCTTGCACTCACACTGCAGGCTCATGTTGAGGTTTTGCGATCATCTAGTCCAGTCTATAACCTAACACCAGCTAAACCATGGCACCAAGTGCCACATCCAATCTTTTCTTAAAGTCCTGCAGGGATGGTGACTCCACCACCTCCCTGGGCAGTCCATTCCATGCCTAACACATGGATCCTGCTCCACCATGTGCTCTCCTCCACCACAGGTCCTGCTTCACCACAGGCCCTACGCTATCACAAGCCCTGGTCAAACACAGCTCCTGCTCTACCACAGATCCTGCTCCACCATGGATCCTATTCACAGTATCACAGTATCACCAAGGTTGGAAGAGACCTCAAAGTTCATCAAGTCCAACCCATTACCACAGACCTCAAGAGTAGACCATGGCACCAAGTGCCACATCCAAACCTGCCTTGAACACCTCCAGGGACGCTGACTCCACCACCTCCCTGGGCAGCCCATTCCAGCAGTCAATGACTCTCTCAGGCAAGAACTTTCTCCTCACCTCCAGCCTAAACTTCCCCTGGCACAGTTTGAGACTGTGTCCTCCTGTTCTGGTGCTGGTCTCCAGACAGCAAGAAGGTCTCCCCTGAGCCTCCTCTTCTCCAGGCTAACCAATCCCAGCTCCCTCAGCCTCTCTTCATAGGGCTGTGCTCAAAGCCTCTCCCCAGCCTCGTTGCCCTTCTCTGGACATGCCCTGTTCCACCACAGATCCTGCTCCACATGGATCCTGCCCCAAAGGGGGTTGGATGGATGGATGAACACACATCTCCAGCAGCAGAGCTTGTGTAAGGAGCAGCTACAAACTCCAATGCCAAACCTGCTCTGTGATGGGAGATCCCAGCTACATTAAAGGGAATCATTCTGGGCGTGAGACAGCATTTGCATATCTGGCAAGTGTTGGGGTTTTCTTTAATTGTCTCAATCAATATATAAACAAAATCTGTTCACTCTTTGGGTTGCTTTTCCCTCCTGGGCTCTGCAGCACAACGGACAAGAGGAACAGCAACTGCTCAGCTGCCAGCTGCTGGTGCTCCCAGTAATGGATTTGCCTATGAGCCAAATTTACATCCACTACCTCCAAGGAGTTTGATCTCTTCCTGTGCAGTTTTCTGGACCAACACTGGAACCTCAAAAAATGCACTGAGTTCATGTAAAAGACTGGAGCACAAAGAGTGTGAAAGAGCATTGTCATAGCAGGGATTATTGGAGGTTAATAATACTATAGAGGAAGGGCTGAAATGTCCCTTGGATTCTGGGCATGAAATCCTGATGATGGACCAGGAAGAGACATGCTGAGGGCAGTGAAGTCCCTCCCAGAGGTGCTGGGTGACCTGCATTTCAATTCAGACTTACCCTAGACACTGCCTGGATGATTACACCTCGACTTTTGGGATTATTTTTTTCCTCCCCTCTCCTCTCTGCCCCAATTTCCCCATCACACCACTCCTGTAATTCCTCTCTCATTTTGCTGCTTACACCCTTCAGTGCTTGCTGCAAGGTTACATCTCCATTTAGTCACCCTGTAGCCGAGCGAGACGTACCTGACTCTTCTAACCTGCTCTCATAAATCAAAGCGGGAGGCAGGGAGCAGGAAAAAAATCCCAGTGAGCAGCCAGGATGATGCTAAGTTGACAGATGCAGGCCAGGAGGCTGGTGGCTGCCTCTCTGCAGAGTGTCTGTCCTTTCTCTCCAGAGGATGAGGCCAAAGGCTGCCTTTATCCCTGTGTTAAGCACCACAAGCTGCTTCTCCACCACGTTTTTGTGCGACGATGCCGCGCTGGGGTGATAAGAAGCCCAGGCCACAGTAGTGGGGACATTATCTACAGGGATGACAGTGTCTTGGTGACGTGCACAGTAATGAATTGCTCTCTTTGCAGCAATGAGTAAGTCGTGCCTGGTGATGCAATGATCAGTTTGCTCCATCATGTGAGGCTGTCCATCCATCACCAGCACCGACAGCCACCTCACGGCTGTTTCACTGGCACCAACAGAGCAAAAAGCTCTGCAGAGTGCTCCTCAGGCTCCTACTGTGGAACAGCCCCAAAAAGGGGCTTGCCCCTGCCACCTGCCCTCCTGGCTGAGGGTCCTTCCAGCATTAAGCATCCAGGAGTCATAGACTTGTGGAATGGTTTGGGTGGGAAGGGACCTTTAAAGGTCATCTAGTCCAACCTCACTGTGTTAAGTAGGGACATATGCAACTAGAGCAGGTTGCTCAGAGCTCCAACCTGACCTGGAATGGTTCCAGGGATGAGGCAGCTACCACCTCTCTGGGCAACCTGGGCCAGGCTCTCAAACCTTCTTCCTTCCATTTAGTCTAAATCTCCCCTCTTTTAGTTTAAAACCATCATCCCTTGAGCTGCCACAAAAGGCCCTGCTAAGAAGGGGGTCCCCTGCCTTCTTGTAGGTACCTTTTAGTAATGAACAGCCTGAAAATCAAAGCCCACTCTGTTCTAGGATGGGAGGAGAAAGAAAAGGGGGCAAAGACCAAGTGCCAGTGGCATCTCCTGCACTGAATGGCAAGAAGAGCTGTCAGGATGTCCTCTGCCTATTCCTGCCCATACCCTACCGCCATGCTGCCCACTGGGACCAGCACAGTCACCTAATGAGCCCCAGTGGTGCTCACCTGCAGCAGCAGCACAGGGCTGCTGCTGTGACAGCATGGGCACAGCAAAGCCTTTTCCTTCTCCCAGCCCAGATTCCCTTTGCCTTTTTCACAGAATCACAGAAGAGAACAGGTTGGAAGGGACCTCTGGAGATCACCTAGCCCATCCTTCCTGTTAAAGCAGGATCACCTAGAGTAAATCACCCAAGAACGTGTCCAGGTGGCTTTTAAATGCCAACAGACTCCACAACCTCTCTGGATAGCGTGGTCCAGGGCTCTGCCACCATCAAAGAGAAGATTTTTTCCCTTATGTCTGTGTGCAACCACCTGTGTTCCAGTTTGTGTCCCTTGCCTCTTGTCCTGTCACTGGATACCATGAAGAAGAGTTTGGTTCCATTCCCCTGACACTCATCCCTTAGACATTTACAAGCACTAATGAGATCCCCTCTCAAGTCTCTTCTTATCTACTTTCCTTTTCATCCTCCTTTGCTCTCAGGGAGCCTCACACCACAACACTCAGCCCCAACTTCCTAAGTCACAAATGGCCAAATCTCTGCAAAACATCCCTGCAAAATCCCCATAAGACCAAGGCAGTGGCAAGCACATGGAGTCAGGGAAAGCCACAGGCAGGGAGCAAAAGCCCAGCTCCTGTCCTCAACAGAGCAGGACACATGCAGGCATGAAGCTTAGGAGCAGAGTTTAGGAGCAGAGCTCTCTGCTGCTGAGAGGTCTGAAAATAAAATAACAAACAGGAAAAAAAAATCAGGAAAAAAAATCAGTTGATTGTACTTTGGCAAAGAATTCAGAGAGCAAAAGGGGCTCACTTGGGAGCAAAACGAAGATGAATTGACAGCGAGTTCAAGAGAATTCATTCTGCTGCTGAACACTTGTCTCTCCATCAGGACATCTCAAAGGCTTGTCAAGTAGAGGCAAGGCTTTTATTTGTTTCTATGGTTGCCATAACGATAGAGCTATATGTCATGTCAGGTAGCAGCTGAGGCTCGTGCCTCTGATTTACAGCTGCTCACCAGAAATTATCAACTTCTCTGCAGAGTGGGTGGCAGAGTGAACCAGGACCACTACGGGCTTGGCAGGGCCATGCTCTGCCCCTCCATCCCCCCAGGTTATCTTCCTTCTTGATCCCCTCCCTGCAGATGGCTGTGCCCCAAAGGAGGGTTTTATAATCCCCCAAGAGATGCTTTCATGATCCCTCACAGAGATGCTTTTATGATCCCTCACAGAGATGGTTGGCACTAGCAAGACCTGGGGGTCCTCCTGGTGAGCTGCTAATGGGACAGAGCAGCACAGAGTGCCACCACTACAGCAGTTCCTTCTCCCACAGCACAAGAGCTATCTCCTAAAGAGCCAAAAAGAGATGGGAAGGTGTCCAAGGAAGGCCAAGTGAAGGACTAAACACCAAATAGCACTTTGCTTAAAAAGCCCCCCCATGGAGTGTTGTGTTTATCATCAGGTCCTGGGAGGAACACAGATAAGAGAGAGAGAGGAGTGAGAGCAGTGGGAAGAGGGGAACAAAGAGAGGTCGTAAAAGCAAGCAAGACAAGGTGAGACTGGCAGCTATTTCTTGCCCTGACAGGAGATGCACAGCTGGGACTGTTTGGTCAGCCTGGGACCTGGCCTCCAGCCCAAACCAGAGGCTTCTGGCACGGAGAGAGCCCCTGGGGGCTGCTGGCCAAGCTGATCTGAGCAGAGATATTACCGTTAGCATGGCTGCCATGATCCCAGACCTGTGATCATTGTGCAGAGGAGCAGCCTCTGGGGTTGAGGAGGAGATGCTCAGGATGGTTGCTGATGAATTATACATCCAAGTTTCATTAACTCCAAGCACTCTCGTGCTTAATTTATGACGCACAGCCCTAAAGCCTCCACCACCGAGTTCCGCATGCAAACTCCTGTCCCCACTCCAGCCCCAGCACATGTGGCAACATCTCCACTGGGATGTTTGCACGGAGACCTTTGGCTCCTGTCTGTAGGAAATTTCTCCCATGACTTGGTTGCAGCAGCAGGAGGAGGTTTGAGCCCTTTCTTCCCACCCAGCCAAGCACTGTGTAGAGCTTGTGGCACAGGTCGGTGGTGAAACACACAGAGAGCAGTGTCCCTCTGGAAAGCCACAGAACTGTTTTGGCTGCAAAAGACCTGGAAGATCATAAAGTCCAACCATTAACTCAGCACTGCCAAGTCCAGCACTAAACCATGTCCCTCACCACCACACCACTTGTAAATCCCTCCAGGCATGGGGACTCCCAACACTGCCCTGGGGAGCCTGTTCCAGGGCTTGACAACCTTTTGGGGGAAGAAATTGTTCCTCGTGTCCAATCTAAACCTCCCCTGGGACAATCTGAGACTATTTGCTCCTGTCCTATTGCTTGTTACTCAGGAGAAGAGACCAACCCCTATCTGGCTCCAACCTCCTCTCAGGGAGCTATAGAGACCAATGAGGTCCCCCCTTCACCTCATTTTCTCCAAACTGAACAGTTCCCTCAGCTGCTCCTCACCAGACCTGTTCTCCAGGCCCTTTGCCAGCTTTGTTGCCCTTCTCTGGACACCCTCCAGCCCCTCTATATCCTTCCTGGAATGAGGGGCCCAAAACTGAACACAATATTCAAGGTGCAGCCTCACCGGTGCTGAGTACAGGGGCAGGATCACTTCCCTGGTCCTGCTGCCCACATCATTCCTGATCCAAGCCAGGATGCTGTTGGCCTTCTTGGCCACCTGGGTACACACACTGGCTCATGTTCAGACAGCTGTCAACCAACACCCCCAGGTCCTTTTGTGCCAGGCAGTTTTCCAGCCACTCTGCCCCAAACCTGGAGTGTTCATGGGTTTATTGTGACACAAGTGCAGATTTTGGCACTTGGCCTCATTGAATCTTATGCCATTGGCCTTGGCCCATCAATCCAGCTTGGTCAGATCCCTCTGTAGAGCCTCCCTACCCTCAAGCAGACCAACAGACATGCAGCAGGGATTCATTCAGTGTTTCTCCTAAGAGCTGCTGAAAGGCAGAGCCCCACCTGTCCCTTCTGCAGTCTTAAGCAGCTTCATAAACAGGCAAGGCCACATTTGAACCTTTAACCCTCTGAGCTGTAAAGACCTCATCACTTGTTTTCTCCAAACCAGGCTTTCTGCAATTTCCCTCCATTAAACAAGTGACCCTGGAGCCAAAAGGTGTCAGCCTAATGAAAGGTCTGGAGGAATGCAGCACGCTCATTATTAAAGACACAGAAGCAATACAGGGCTGAGGTGCCACCAGAGTGTTCCAGGGCAGCAAACAGGGCATGCCAGGGGCTGAGACATGGCCGTGTTGCAGCTGGTGTCATCAGCCCAGGATCTGCCCCTTGGCATGGGGATGTGACTGCCTCAGACCTCAAGCACTGCAGTACCACCTGTAGGGGCTGCCAGCATGGAGGGACAGCAGTGTCATCCTGATCCCAGGGAACTGGTCCACCCCATGAAGAGGGACGGCTGTGTTTGAACACCCACACAAGGGACAGCATGTGCTGACCTCCTCTGGTAGGTCTGGTATGGGCTTTCAAGGCCTGTTTGGATGAGTTATTTTGTGACCTGAGCGAGATTGTATGGTCCTGCTCTGCCAGGGGGATTGGACTCTATGATCTCTTTGGGTCACTTCCAACCCCTAACATCCTCTGATCCTGTGATCTTCAGGTCTGACTTAACATCCCCAAGCTCCCCAGGTCCCATGCAGTGTTTACCTGATGGCTATTCAGAGAGAGGAAGATGGAAAAGCAGTAAAAAAGCAGTATCTGAAGTCTAAGGCTGTGGCACGTTCCCTGCAGTGATGCGGTGAGCCCCAGGCTCTGTGCTGCCTGGTTCATCACAGGCTTGGTGAGGCTAATGAGCCCCTCTGGCTCACGGGTGGGGAGCAAGGAGACATGAGTGAGCCTCTCCCACCTCCCTCTGCTTCCTCAGGACACAGAAACATTCCTGATATTTAAAAGCCCTTTCTAGGAGAAGGTCTCCAAAGGCTAAATGAAGGACAAAGTGGCATTACATTGGGTCTGCAGGGCAAATGCTGGGCAGCTGCATGGGTTAGGGGCAACAGGGGTAGGGAAAGTGACAGGGTCCTGCTGAGACCCTCTGAGGAGCTGAGCATCCTGACAACCTGCTGACCTTAAAGCCGTGGAATGCCTCTGCCCTTTCCTACCACCCAGCCAATGTCTGAGCCCCTGGGACCTGTGGTGGGTCCTGAGCTAGATTGTATGGTCCTGCTTTGACAGAGGTGTTGGACTCAATGATCTCTTTGGGTCCCTTCCAACCCCTGACATCTTGTGAGCCTGTGGTAGGTCATCATGTGGACATTTCAACCACCAAAACTGCTGCATCGCTGCTCCCTTCAGAAGCTTCCTACACTTCTCAGTCCAAAGCAACAAAGCAAAGGTTGCAAGATAAATAGCTCTAAGAGCACCCTTATCATTGTGTCAAAGCACCCAAGAATCTCAGAGGAGGTTCTCGGAGACAAACCAACATGATGCTCTTGAGCACCAAACACAGCAGTGTCCCTGCTCACTGACTGCAGCTCCAACTTTAACTCCTCCACACCACCACACTCCACCCAGGTGGCATCACCTCGGTTTCCACCCACCTCAGGGTGCTGGAGACCCTGAGCTTGCAGCCTGCTCCCCAATTGAGAAGTGTTTAAATTCTAATGCAGAAATAAGAGATTGCTTTTTTCTTTTTTTTTCTTTTTTTTTTTTTGGTTTTCACTGTATCTATGGAAGCTTCCATAATTCACCATGAAATATTTAGCATCACGTTTATTAAAGTTTTAATAATTCAGCACCTCCTGCATGCCAGATCCCAGCACCACAAACTCTCCTCTCTTATTTTACCTGGGTCACTCCAATATCTATATCTGGAATTCTCAGCTCAGGTTCCATTTGCAAGTGGAGCAGGCAAACAGCCTGTGCTGGTTTGAGGTTAATTAGAATATTATAATGAGAGAAATTAGATCATTGGTTGCGGAAGGAAAATAATCATAGAATCAATCAGTCAGGGTTGGAAAGGACCACAAGGATCATCCAGTTCCAACTCCCTTTTTCGTTCTGCTCCCAACAAGAGGCCATTCCTATCTGCAGCCACCACACCATTTACCAGAT
>VWZE01000515.1:0-28662 GCA_013396675.1 Eubucco bourcierii | reverse complement strand
TGCCTCCCCCTCTCCCTCCTTCTCCCCTCTGCCTCCCCTCTCCTTCCCCTGGGCTTTCCTGACTGAGAGGTTTCCATCTGCTGGGGGTTGCTTCCAGCTACCTGGCACCAGCCGGTCTAGATCCCTGCTGGCTCTGAAGTGGTTTGCCTTCAGCTGGGATTCCTTTCTGGGAATGGTTGATCCATGAATTTTCTTCCCTGTTTTGTCTCCGTGTGGCACACTCTTCCTCTCTGTTGTACAGCAGCTGTTCCACTAGGAAAATGAGGTAAAGCTGTGGAAATTTGGAGCCTTTAGTGGCGTGTAAGGAAGCTGCCTGTGGACACACAAGAGCCAAATTCCTCTAGGTTGTGTTTTCTGGCTGCTCGGAAATAACCCAGAGTGAGCAGTGCTGTGCTGCCCTCTAGAGCTCTGTGTGCTGCGAGTTCCCACTTCAGCCCCTAGCGACCTGCTGAGTGATCAGGCCCTGAGGAGCTCAAAGCAGAGACCTTCCCTCAGCCTGCTGGCCCTGCTAGGGAGTGATCCATTCTGGAGGTCTTCCTCTGTGACTGAAGATCTGAGGCATGACCCACACAGACAGAAGTCCAGAGAGGGATCTGTGAGATGCTGGTGACTCAAAGTGCCCAAGCTGGGCAGTTGGCTCTGCTGGGGGGGGGTGTGCTGGGCTGCAAGGATATTTCTTCTGCATAGAATCCCACAGCCAGGTGTAAACATCTGCAGCTGGAGCTGTGCCTGCAGGAGCTGGCTCTGCTCAGGTAGGCAGCTAACAGCTGGCGGAGAAGGCAACATAAGCACTACCACTCCCACAGCAGCCCAGCATGGTGAGGGTGGAAGTGACCTCTGGGATCATCCAGCCCAGCCCCCTGCCAAAGCAGGGCACCCACAGCAGCTTGCCCAGGGGCACAGTGCCCAGAGAGGGTTAGAAGCTCTCCACACAAGCAGACTCCACAACCTCTCTGGGCAGCCTGCTCCAGGCCTCCAGCACCCTCATACCAAACAACTTTCTCCTCCTGGCTGCCACTTTGTGCCCAGTGCCCCTTGTGCTGCCCCTGGGCACCACTGCCAAGAGTCTGGCCCCAGCCCCTTGCACCCCACAGCTCCTTTAGCTCTTGCTGAGCATTGCTCAGCTGCCCTCTGGGGCTGCTCTTGTGCAGGCTCTCAGCCCCAGGGCTCTCAGCCTTTGCTCCTCACACAGCTGCTCCAGGCCCCTCAGCAACTTTGCAGCCTCCCCTGGACTCTCTGCAGCACTTCCCTGTCCCTCCTCAACTGGGGGGCACAGAACTGGACCCAGGGCTCCATCTGTGCCCACTCTGGGGCAGAGTAGAGGAGGAGGAGAACCTCCATTCCTCCTTGAATGGTGGTTTCTGGTGCTGTAGCTCTGCTGCTTGCTCAGTGTGGACCATCAGGTCCCTCTTGTGGTATTCGTTCAGCAGCACTGGGATTGCTCTCGGTGTCAACTCCAGCTCCAGGCAGCCCCCGGGAGAGGCTGCTGCAGGGCAGAGGCAGCTCTGCTTTGCTTGCAGCCCAGCCCTGCCTTGTTGACAGATCCAAAGGCTGTGGGCAGGGATGGTTCTTCCTCAGGCTCAGCTCCAGAGTTCCCCTGACGTCTGAAGTGTCCAAACAAAGCTGAGTGTGGCCTCAGTGAGGAAGGATCACACAGAGTCACACAATGCCAGCTTGGAAGGGTCATCTGCTCCAACCTCTCTGGGTGATGCTGCAGCTGCAGTGAGCTGCCCAGCAGCCTGCCAAGCTGAGCCTTCAACCTGCCCAGTGCAGGGCACTGCACTGCTGCCCTGGGGAGATGATTCCAGTGCCCAGCTGTGCCCATGGGGAGCATTTCCTTCTGCTGCCCAATGGGAATGTCCCCAGCAGTGACTTGTGCCCATCCCCCATTGTCTTCTCTGTGGGACTCCTTGGCACAAAGGATCTTGCTGATCAAGATGTGCAGTGAGTGGCAGGAGGCTGGAGCCAGGCTCTGCTGGGTGATGCCCAATGCCAGCACAAGGGGCAAGGCTGGGAGCTGAGGCAGAGGAAGTGCCATGGGAACATGAGGAGGAATTTTTTGCCTGTGAGGGTGGCAGAGCCCTGGCACAGGCTGCCCAGGGGGGCTGTGGAGTCTGCCTTTCTCGAGATATTCAAACCCTGCCTGGATGTGTTCTGTGTGAGCTGCTCTGGGTGATGCTGCTCTGCAGGGGCGTTGGACTGGAGGAGCTTTGGAGCTCCCTTCCAGCCCCTGACACTGTGGTTCTGTGATTGTCTGTGTTTAACCCTCCCCTCCTGTCCCCCTGCAGCTGGAACTGCAGCTCCAGTCGCTGAGCTCAGAGCAGCTGGAGGCTCGGGTGCAGAACAAGAGGCTCCGGCACCTGAACGAGAACCTGCTGGAGGAGCTGGAGAAGAGCAAATGGGAGCTGGAGGCCGTCAAGGGGCAACTGCAGAAGCTCCAGAAAGAGGCTCAGGTTGAGCAAGAGCAGAAGGACAGGTGGGAATGGGCAGGAAAGGGGGTGGCAGGACAGAGACTCAGGGTGGGTGAGCAGTTAAAGCGTAAGCGAGAAGCCTTGGTCTCGGCAGGGGATTGTCTCTTCCTGAGGACACTAACACTCAGTGGTCCTGAGCAGGGAGTGGTACTGCTGCCTCCTGCCTCCCTTGGCTGGGAGATACATGGGCATTGGTATTGATGCTTGGCTGGAAAAGCAGTGCCAAAAACACAGGTGTTCCTCAGCCCAAAGGAGGTTGCTCCTCCCTGTGTTTCCAGTTCACCGTCACCTCCATAATGTCCCTCCAGATCCCCTCTTCATTGCTGCCCTGCCTGTTGCTGGGCTCAGTCATATCACATGGAGATAAGGCATTGGAGGGGTTCAGAGGGGCCTACAAGAAAGCTGGGGAGGGACTTTTTAGGATGACAAATGGGGAGAGGACTGGGGGGAATGGAACAAAGCTGGAAATGAGGAGATGCAGACTGGATGTTAGGAAGTTGTTGAGCATGAGGGTGCTGAGAGCCTGGCAGGGGTTGCCCAGGGAGGTGGTGGAAGCCTCCTGCCTGGAGGTGTTTAAGGCCAGGCTGGATGAGGCTGTGGGCAGCCTGAGCTGGTGTGAGGTGTCCCTGGGCATGGCAGGGGGTTGGAGCTGGATGCTCCTTGTGGTCCCTTCCAGCCCTGACTGATTCTATGATTCTGTGATTCTTTGATTCAGTGGTTCAGACCCAGCTGGCAGTGAGCATCCTTCCCACCTCCAGCAGCTGAGGAAGCTGCAGTGTGGAAGGAGACAATGGGCAGCCTGCCTCATGCTGGAGGAGAGCTGGGCTAGGAGCCTGCTCCCACAGCACTGCTGCCTCCTCTCTGTCCTGCTAGACCAGGGCAGGCCCTGACCTCTGAGAACAGCCCCAGTGTGCCTGAGAAAGGCATCCCAGGATGGTAGGGGCTGGAAGGCATCTCTGGAGGTCACCCAGTCCAAGCCCCTGCCAAGGCAGCTCAGCCAGAGAAGGGCACACAGGAACACATCCAGGGGGGCTTTGAAAGTCTGCAGAGGAGGAGACTCCACAACCTCTCTGGGCAGCCTGCTGCAGGCCTCCAGCACCCTTCAGTTGCTCCTCATGTTTAGCTGGAGCTGCTCATGTTCAAGGCTGTGCCTGTCAGCCCTTGTCCTGACACTGGGCACCACTGAACCCAGCCTGGTCCCACCCTCCTGACACCCACCCTCAAGGACTGATCAGCATTGATCAGATCCCCCTCAGGCTGCTCTTCCCCAGACCAAACAGCCCCAGGGGCTCTCAGCCTTTCCTCATGGGGGAGAGGTTGCAGCACCCTCAGCATCTTTATCTTTGAGGGTCCTTCCTCTTCCTCCTCCCCCTCCTCTTCTTCCTCCTCTCCCTCCTCTTCTTCCTCCTCCTCCTCCCCCTCCTCTTCCTGCCTCTCCCATTCCTCTTTCTCCCCCTCCCCCTGGTTTCTCACCGCTCTCCACAGCAGCTACAGGTCCCCAAAACCCCCATGCTGAAGCCACTGACATTTCCTTCACCTCCTGAGCTCTTGGGACCCTCTGACAGGAAGCTCCTCTCCTCTCCCACCTCTCTTTGGGCTTCTTGCCATCTGTCCCAAAGCTCTGTGAAGTGCCTGTTTTAATGAACCCATCAAAGTCAGCCCAGCCATGGAAGATGACAGGAGAAATCTACCACAAATAGAAGTAAATAGAGATTGGGGAGATAAGGACCAGCAGTGGGGTGTGAGGGTCTCTGCATCTCCTCTCCCATTCACTTCTCTCCCCTTTTCAATCCCCCTTTTGCCTAGGGATGTGTTCAGAGTCTCCAAGAACATGCAGAAAGAGAAGCAAAGCCTCCTTCGACAGCTGGAGCTCCTTAGGTGAGAGCAGGGCTGGGAGGACAGAGGCCTCTGTGTGTGTGTGAGGAGCTGTGGTGCCTGTGTCTGCCCCAGAGAGCTGCAGGAGCATGTTCCAGCAGTGCTCAGCCACTGTTGGCTTTCCCATGGCCAGAGGCAGCTGTGCAGTTTGTGCAGCTTGGGCAGAGCACAGGGTCTGGGCCTGCACCACCTCAGGAATTTGGTCTTTCCTGTCAGCTAAGTTCAGCAAGGCCAAGTGCAGGTCCTGCAGCTGGGGCAGGGCAATGCCCAGCACAGATCCAGGCTGGGGAGGAGAGGCTGAGAGCAGCCTGCAGGAGAAGGCCTTGGGGGGGTCAGTTGGTGCCCAAGTGCCCAGCAGCCAGCACTGGCGGCTGGCAGCACAGAGGCAGCTGTGTGCTGGCTGCAGGCAGAGCAGGGAGAGCAGCAGCACAGGGAGGGGATTCTGCCCCTCTGCTCTGCTCTGCTCAGCCCTCACCTGCAGCACTGCCTCCAGCTCTGGGCAACCAGCACAAGGAGGGCCTGGAGCTGCTGGAGAGGCTCCAGAGGAGGCCACTAAGGTGCTGAGAGGCTGGAGACCTTAGAGCAGCCTTGCAGTAGCTGAAGGGGCTTCAGGAGAGCTGGGGAGGCACTTTGGGCAAGGGCTGGAAGTGCCAGTAGGAGGGAGAATGGCTTTGAGCTGGGAGAGGGGAGAGTGAGAGTGGAGATGAGGAAGGAATTGTTGGCAGTGAGGGTGGTGAGAGACTGGCACAGGTTGCCCAGGGAGGTTGTGGAGCACAGAAGCACAGAATCTATGACCACATTCTGTGCTTCTGTGCTCCACAACCTCCCTGGAGGTGTTCCAGGGCAGGCTGGATGAGGCCCTGAGCACCCTGTGCTGGTGAGAGGTGTCCCTGCCCATGGCAGGAGGTTGGCACTGGCTGAGCTTTGAGATCCTTTCCAACCCAACCCATTCCGCGAATCCATGAACCACCTGGGCTCAGACACCTGCCAATCCCAACGTGGCTGGCAATAAACATCTTTAGCTGTGTCCCAAGCTGCTTTCCTGTCCTGGCTTCCCAGTGTTGGTTCTTGAGTGCCCTTCTGATGAGTGCCTCCTTGTGTCTCTCTTGTGTCTTCCTGGGAGCAGAGAGCTGAACAGGAAGCTGCGCGACGAGCGAGACGCTGCCGAAGCCAAGAAGCTGGTTAGTCTGAGAAGGAAAATCCTCGTTCCCAGCCACCCTCCTCTCACCTGCTGCTGCTGCTGTCACCACTCTGGGGCCTTCCACACCCACGGGGGACAATGACCTGAGCTCAGGAGGCCTGGTGTGGTGCTTATACAGACTCTGCAGCCCCTCTCTGCCCGTACTGGAGATGAGCTCTGCTGGTGGCTGTCGCCAGCTGCCTGGGTTAAACCCGCGGTGGCTTGGCACTGTCCCACAGCCCCCTGCAGGGCTGCAGTGGGTATTGTGGCAACGGGGACTTGGGATGTGCAAGGGTGGGAGTGAAGCTGGATGCATCCCTGGAGATGGGTGGTGAGGAAGAAGATGGATTCCCAGACGTGCTGCCAGCTGACTGGGAGCGGAGGGGCACATGAAGGGTTTGGAGTTTCTCTTGACCCCTTGAGTCTGTAGCAGATGTTCTCAGGTGTTGCCCTGGGGCAGTTCCTTGTTCCCAGGTGGATGTGCAGCAGTGGCAGAGGGCTAGGAGAAAGCAGGGCTCCTCCTGACACCTGGAGCAGCCAGCTCCAGCTCAGGCCCTTCCCAGACTCCAAGACAAGTACAGAGATGGGGAAGAGTTTTCATTCTTAGTGTTTTTCCATGAAAAAGTCTTTGTGTTCCCAAAGATCTCTGACAAGGCTGCTCTGTGGTTTTCTTAGACCCATCCCTGCCCCTCTGTGTCTCTGCCTGCCCTGCCACCATGCCCCACTTGAGGATCTGGAAGTGGCTGCCTTGCAGTGAGGACAGGTAGTGGTAGGTGCAGGAGATTTTGTGTGTGGTGTGGGAGGAAGCACAGAGATCATAGCCAGAGATGGGGGATGAGATGTCCTGCTGAGGAGGGACTAGAGATCTTCTCCAGGAGAGGCTGGGGCTCTTGTCCAGGAGAGGCTGGGGCTCTTATCCAGGAGAGGCTGGGGCTCTTGTCCAGGAGAGGCTGGGGCTCTTATCCAGGAGAGGCTGGGGCTCTGGTCCAGGAGAGGCTGGGGCTCTGGTCCAAGAGTTGGAGGTCTTCTCCATGGGGAGCAGCAGCTGGAGGCCATGTGAGGAGGGAGGTCTGGGGTGCCCCTTTGCCTCAGGGTGTGTGTTCTGAAATGAGATTCTGTCCCTTAGCTGGTCAGAGCTGCTCACTGCTGGTGCCTCACAGCCTCCTGCTGCCCCTTGCAGCCTCCTGCTGCCCCTTGCAGCAGTGTTGGATGCAGTCACTCTGCAGCAGGGTCCAGTGCAAGCAGGCAAAGGAAAGGTTTTGGTCTCCTTCTTCCACCTGTAGTGTTTGACCAGCTTCTGGGTTGCTGGATCTGTGCAGAGCATGGCTCAGGCAGGTAGCTCTGTGTGTGCCAAGCTTGGCTACTTCTCCGTTTTCTGCTTTTTCCCTGCCAGGACCTGTTCAGGGCTGCTCTGAAATGTGACAGGGGCAGGTGGACCTAAGTGAGAACCTAGCAGAGGGTCACAGTACCAAGGAGCTGCTCTCTGTCTTCTCCCTGTGCTGGCAGCAGGGCAATCTCCTCCACCACCACTGCTCAGCTGACAGGGCTGTGCCACGCTGGGCAGATGAAGCCTGCCTTGGAGCAAGGAATTTTTTTTCTCCCAGGACATCTCCTTGTCCCCTCTGTTTCAGTCCCAGGGCTCCAGGGTGTTGTAGAAATGCTGCTGTCATCCAGCACCTTCAGCAGATCTCCTCTCCAAGCCTGTCCCCTTGGCATGGGGGAGAGAAAAGAGCGGTAACCAGGAAAGCCAGCCCCTGGTGGGCATCCCTGGTGTGGGCCATGCTCTCTGCCAGGGACTGCCCACGTTTGTACAGGCCAGCTGGAACCCCCAGGCCTCAGATCCCCTCTGCCAGGGGTGGGAAGAGCCTTCTGAGCACCAAGGTGTGGTGAATGCTGCTGCAAAGAGGCTGAGGTGCTGGGAAGGAGGAGTTAGGCTGAGAGCGACCAACTGCTGCTCCTTCACCCATCTCAGTGCCCAGCTTCATGCCTTGCTCTTCATTGGGGTTCTTGGCACTGTGGGGGGCACTGTTTTGCTCCAGTGCCTGGGCCACAGCTGGCAAGGGGTAGCACCTGCCACTGCTTGGTGCTTGTGGGTACAGATTCACACCCAGCACCCACTTGGCTCTGGAGTTAGCACCTGGGCACTGAATGCTGACAAAGGAATGTCCTGAAGGGTTTGGGGACTGCCTGCAGTGCCCATGTGTTGGTGCTGGACTGGCAAAGCAGACTTCCTCCTGCCCCCCCTCACAGGGCAGACCCCTCCCCACCCAAAGTGCTTCTCACTGGCCATGTGTTGGTGCTGGACTGGCAAAGCAGACTTTCTCCTGCCCCCCCTCACATGGCAGACCCCTCCCCACCCAAAGTGCTTCTCACTGGCCATGTGTTGGTGTTGGACTGGCAAAGCAGACTTCCTCCTGTCCTCCCTGGGAGGGCAGACCCCTCCCCACCCACAGTGCTTCTCTGTGTGCTGCTGCTGCAGTGCAGTCCTTGCCATCGTGTGTCAAACACCTCTGGTGTCTCATGTCTGTCCCTTTGCCATCTTGCTGAGAAGCCAAATGTCACACAGGGCTGGCAGGCCAATAAAGCATGGCAGAACCAACAGCACACCCCCCCCCCCTTGTTGTTCCTCCTTTCTTGCCCAGTTGTGAGCTGTGTTCTCTCCAACTCCAGTGGCAGGTTGCCTGGGAGCCCCTTCGGGGGTGAGCTGGGACACAATGTCCTTGTTTCTGTGCTTCTAGAGAGTGCCCTTGAGTGAACCTCCTCAAACCTTGAAATCTTCCTGCTCTATCCTCACCAGACAACCTCTGGCTGACTGAATCACAGCCTGGTACTGGTGCTGACCTAAGGAGGTCACTTGGATGCTTGGAGGTCCTTCACCTTGGAAGTGTTCCACAGTTGTAAGCCACTCCTGGGCACCACTTTCAGATGGAACAATGGTTTGGGGTTTTGGTGTTTGGTTTTTTTTGTTTGTTTGAAGTTCCTGATTGGGTGAGGTTCTTCTGTGGAGTCAAGAGGGCCTCCTTGGGTTGGACTGTGTAGCTCTAAAGGTGTCCTGGGAGTTCTGGCCAAGAAAGCAGCCTCTTTGTTTTCTACATGTTCACAGCCTCACCGATGGCATCAGGCTGGAAGGGATCCTCCAAGGGCATCCTGCCCACCCCCTGCAGGCAGCAGGGACAGCTCCAGCCAGAGCAGGCTGCACAGGGACACAGCAAGGCTCAGCTTGAAGGGCTCCAGGGATGGGGCCTCAAGCACAGCCCTGGGCAGCCTCTGCCACTCTCTGCCCACCCTCACTCTGCACAGCTTCCTCCTCAGCTCCAACTCAACTCTGCCCTGCTCCAGCTCCAAGCCATTGCCCTCAGCCTGTCCCCACAGGCCCTTCTCAACAGTCCCTCCCCAGCCTGTCTGCAGCTCCTGCAATGCAGCTCTCAGCTCTGCCTGCAGCCTTCTCCTCTGCAGGCTGCACAGCCCCAACTCTGCCAGCCTGGCCCCACAGCAGAGCTTCTCCAGCCTCTGCTCACCTTCGTGGCCTCCTCTTGATCCTCTCCACCAGGTCCATGTCCTTCTTGTGTATGAGTCCCATAGCTGGACACAGCCCTGCAGGTGAGGTCTCCCCAGAGTAGATCAGGAGGGCAGGATCCTCTCTCTCCATCTCTGGCCACATTGCTTTGGATCTCTTGATCTTGATCCTTCTGCCTTTCAGACACCAGGAGTGACTCAAGAACTCCTCTTGGTAGTCCTCCCATGGGCTGTGGGCAGCACAGACCTGTCCAGAGCTGCCTGCAGATGTTTGGTGAGCCCAAAGCTGCTGCCTCTGGCAGGCTGCAAGCTCTTCATTCCCCATCTCTCCCCTCAGGAATCACTTGTAAGGACACATCAGAAATCTCCAGGCTCACAGAACCCCTTTCCCCCAGAGCTGAGGGCGTGGGCACCTTGCCAACCTGCCTCACTTGGTGTTTGTGTGTGGCCAGGCCGCTCCAAGCTGCTGAGAGGTAGGCATGGAGGAGCTGGCTGGTTGGTCCTCTCTGCCACAGGCTGCAGGCTGCCCTGTGTCATGAAGAGGGAGCTGGGGAGGGACTTCTGCCAAAGGCTGGCAGTGCCAGGATGAGGGACAGTGGCTTTGAGATGGGAGAGGGGAGAGTGACAGTGGAGATGAGGAAGGAATTGTTGGCAGTGAGGGTGGGGAGAGACTGGCACAGGTTGCCCAGGGAGGTTGTGGAGCACAGAATGTGCACAGAATCTATGATCACATTCTGTGCTTCTGTGCTCCACAACCTCCCTGGGGAGGTGTTCCAGGCCAGGCTGGATGAGGCCTTGAGTGGCCTGTGCTGGTGTGAGGTGTCCCTGCCCATGGCAGGAGGGTTGGCACTGCCTGCACTTTGAGGTCCCTTCCAACCCAACCCATTATGTGGTTCTGTGATCTGGGGCAAGCTGCTGATTTTGTTTGCTCTGCTGGAGCTGTGTGGAGGAGGAGGGCTCTGAGAGTTGTTTCTTGGCGTTTTCTCTGGGGACCTCTGGCTGCACCAGGAACCTGCCCTGAGGTAAGCAGGGGTTGGATGGAGAGGGAGGTTCGTGAAGGCAGAGAACTTCTATCACCCTTGGCAGAGCTGCCTCCTGCCCTCTGCAACTCTGTGTGAGTCTCTGTGAAGATGAAGAGGAGAAATTGTCTGGCAGGAGGTGCCAACTGATCTGTCCCACACAGCATCATCATGGTAAAGAGGCTGGCGGGGAAAGACAGGCTCAGCCCAGAGGCCAGGCCACAGGAATAAAAGCTGTGGCTGCCTGCCCAGGGGCAGAGCTCTGCTGGGGCAGCACCACCCTTTTGGGTGGGATTTGTTGCAAAGGGCAAAGCAGTGACAGTGGCACCTTCCTGCTGCACTGGACCACTGGGCAGGCCTCATTGTGGCCCCTGTCCAAGCCTGCTGGCAAGGCACTGCTGCAGCGTGGTGCCAGGGCTCTGCAGCGTGGTGCCAGGGCTCTGGCCTCATCTCTCTGAAGCATCTGCAGAGGTGCCAAGAGGTTAGAGTGGGGCAGGTCAGGTCCCTGGCTCCTAGCCACGTTCTTCATGCCTTCTCTTTTCGACTTGCAGGTGCCTCAGAGCACAAAGCCCCTGCTGAAGAAGGGCTCAGTGCCAGGCAGTGCCCTGCTGGAGGACAAGGCAGCCAAACGGTTAGCTGGGTCTGTGTCGTGTTGTGGTGTCTGTGCCTGCTGCAGCACCCTGGCACCCAAAGCTGGCTCCTGGCTCTGGTGCTGGCCAGTTTGGGGAGCTCCACTGTGACTCCCCCTTGGCTCAGGTGGGGTGGGCTCAGCCTGGTGCTGAGGATGCTGTTAGCAGAGGTGCCCCCCACCTCTGGGCTGTTTCCGAGTGCAGCAGTAGGGGAGCAAAGCTGAAGGCCATGAGAAACTCTGTGTGTTGGTGGGGTGGTAGCCTCTGAGCTCACCAGGCAGTTCCACAGAAGTGACTGCATCATCTCCCAGGTGTGCCAGTTCTCCTTGGGCAGAAATTCCCTGGCACCTCATGCCAGAGCCTGTAACCCTGAGCCATGGGAGAGGCCAGGAGTTGCACAAGGCTCTCTCTGGCAGCTGAAAGCCCCAGGGAAAGGGCCCAGCTCCAAGTGGCTTCTTCCTGCCCATCTCCCTCCACCTGGGTGAGGTGCTCACCTGGCACACCACACTGCTGCCAGGGCAGCTGGACAGGTCTGGGTGGCCAAGGGTTGTTTTCTTCATGCTCCATGCAGACCACACAGTGGCTCCCATACCCTCCAACACCTGCTTGCCAGAGCTGTGGTGCCATGAAGCATGCCCCTGTGAGCAGCACAGCACTAGTGCCCAACAGCCTGGTCCCTCTGAGAGGCAGAGGAGCCCAGCACTGGATTAGCCCTGCAGCTGCTGGCCCAAAACACACTTCTCTGCTTCCCACCAAGTCTCTGCAGAAGATTCCTCTGCCTTCCAGTTCACACAATCACAGAACATTAGGGGTTGGAAGGCACTTTGAAAGCTCATCCAGTCCAAGCACCCTCCTGTAGAGGAGACCTCACCTAGAGCAGGTCACACAAGAACACATCCAGCTGGGTTTGGAATCTCTCCAGGGAAGGAAGACTCCAGAGCCTCCCTGGGCAGCCTGCTCCAGTTCCTCCTGGTGCTGCCAACCAGAGACAAGTCAAGGCTCAGAGTTTCTTCCAGTTCCTTCAACACACCCTCGACATTTGCAGTTCTGGTAGTGGCATTTAAGAACTAAGCTTCAGGCTTCTGTACTGAAGGACTGATGGAAAAGCAGGTGCCCTGTGGGGCAGAGCTGTGGTGCCAAAGCAGGTGCCCTGTGGGGCAGAGCTCTGGTGCCAAAGGAGGTGCCCTGTGGGGCAGAGCTGTGATGCAAAAGCAGGTGACCTGTGGGGCAGAGCTCTGGTGCCAAAGCAGGTGCCCTGTGGGGCAGAGCTCTGGTACAAAACCAGGTGCCCTGTGGGGCAGAGCTCTGATGCCAAAGCAGGTGCCCTGTGGGGCAGAGCTGTGGTGCCAAAGCAGGTGCCCTGTGGGGCAGAGTTCTGGTGCCAAAGCAGGTGCCCTGTGGGGCAGAGCTCTGCTGCTTGAGCCCAGCTGGGAGGTTGCTTGGGTAGATCTGTCCTGCCTATGTGCCTGGCAGACATCTCATCCATAGGATCAGACAACCAAGGTCTCCCACCCTCTTTCCCTGACAGTTCCTGCACAGATCCTGCTGGCATCAACCCAGAGGAAAGGCTTAAGAGGAGGAGAAGTCTGGCAGTGAGGGTGATGTGAGAAGGGCAGAAGCATTTCAGGGTCCTGTCTCTGTCCCAGTGCTCTCCCACCACACTGCTTGAGAAACTTGACTGAGAACAATCAGCTCTGGAGTCACTGTTCAGAAAGCTTTGGCCTTGGTCCTTTGTCTCTGTCCAAAGAAGCTTCTGAGTCTCAACCTCTCATTGCTGGAGCCCTGCTCCAGAGCCTGGGAGGATGTCTCTGTTTTCAGAGGTTCCAACTGGCCTGGCTCTGGCACACAGAGGGAAGGCTCCAAGTGCCATGGCCACACCTTGCTGAACACCTCCACCACCTCCCTGTGCAGCCTCTGCCAATCCCTCACCACTCTGGCACCAAAGAAATGTTTCCTCATCTCCAACCTAACCCTCCCCTGGCACAAATTCAGGCCATGGCCTCTCTTTCTCTCACCTGGCACTAGGGAGTTCTCAGTCTTCTGACTGCCTTCACCCAGTTCTTCAGCCATGGAAGGCCAGGGCAGAGAAAGGATGCTGCCTGGCCTCTCAGCAGTGCTTTCAGCTCCAGTCCATTCTGGCTGTTCTTCTGCAGCTGGTTCCTCCACTTGCCATGGCAGCTCTATGCCAGTGAACAGCAGCCTGCTCTTAGGTGGGCACAGGCATTGTGGGACACCTCTCCCCTTCACCCCCTCCCAGCTTGGGCAGGGTCTTGGGCACTTCTTGTCATGCAAAGCACAGTGTGGCTGGCTGGAAGCTTTGGAAAATGAACACCTGGCAGATCCAGAGCAGAGCCACCAGCAGGCCAAGCGGGCATGTTTGCTGCAGCTTGAACCCATGCCAGGGTTGTGAGCTGGGTAAGGCTGTGGCATAGGAAGTGCTGGGCTGCTCTGCTGAGCAAGGCTGGGTGCCCTCAGCAGGGGTGAGTGGCAGGGCTCCAGGGATGAGCAGCCAGCCCTCACCCTGGGGCCTGCACTCAGCCTCTGTCACTCACTCCCAGGCCTTGCTTCTTTTTGGCATTGTGCTTGACACACAAATGAGGGTGGGGGTGGGGACGCTTTGGGGATTGTTGGAGAAATGTTTGTCGTGTTGCCACCTTTGTGTGCTCTGGAGTGGGGGTGAGTGGGAGGCAAAGAATTGCTTGAAAAATCCAGAAAGTGGGAAATTTTGTTACTAGGACTGGAACGCTGGCATGGAAGAACAGAGGGCAGCTGAGAGCAGCTGAGGCCTTAGTGCCAGGGAGCGTGGGGGGTGTCTGTGTGAAGCAGGCATCCTGTGGAGGCTGCAGATGCACTAATTGGATCCTCTTCTGGGGAATTTGCCTCCTCCTCCTCCTCCTCCTTTTGCCCTCCCCACCTCCTCTCCCACACTTTTCGTGGTGCCCACGGGCATGGATACAGACAGCTACCCTCTGGGGACCATCCCTTCACCTCGCCAGGAGATGTGGCAGCAGAAGACCCCAACAAGAAGAGCTGTTGGCACTTCCCAGGCAGCAGGACGTGGCTGAAGGGAAGAGAAGGAGGCAGCACAGACTTCCAGGAGAAGAGCAGGGACAAGGAGCGATTGGCAGCAGATGCTGAGTGGCTGAAGATGGCTCTGAAGGGCAATGCTGACTGTAGAAGTGCAGATGGATTAGATGATGCTCCACTGCCTCCCAGAGGACAGCCTGTGGGCACCGAAACCAGAGTGAGTCAAGTCCCAGTCCCAGCGTGGTAGGGTTGGAAGGGACCTCTGGAGATCATCCAGTCCAACCCCCTGCTAAAGCAGGGCACCCACAGCAGCTTGCCCAGTGGCACAATGCCCAGGGAGGGTTGGAAGCTCTGCACACAAGCAGACTCCACAACCTCTCTGGGCAGTCTGCTCCAGGCCTTCAGCACCCTCACACCAAACAACTTTCTCCTCCTGCTCAGATGACACCTCCTGGGTGCCACTTTGTGCCCAGTGCCCTTTGTCCTGTCCCTGGGCACCACTGACAGGAGTCTGGCCCCAATCTCTTGCCCCTCCCAGCTCCTTTAGCTCTTGCTGAGCATTGCTCAGCTGCCCTCTGGGGTTGCTTTTCTGCAGGCTCTCAGCCCCAGGGCTCTCAGCCTTCACTCCTCACATTGCTGCTCCAGGCCCCTCAGCAGCTTTGCAGCCTCCCCTGGACTCTCTTCTCCCTGTCCCTCTTGAACTGAGGAGCCCAGAACTGGACCCAGGCGTGGCCTCAGCAGGGCAGAAGAGAGGGGCCTGACATAGAACCTCCTTACTTGGGGTTCTTCCTCACACACCTGCTACAAGGGGCTTGAGGGCTTCTGCCTCTCCTCCCATCTACCTCCAGCTCCCTAGGTTTATGGTGCCAGGGGTCTGCTCCCTCCATCAAAGCACAGCCTGCATCCCTTTGCCCATTGCAGCTGCAGGCACTGGAGCCAGGCAGCTGCTCCCCAGACCGCATCTTCAAGGTGGTGTTCGTGGGGAACTCCGGCGTGGGGAAGAGTTCCTTCATCCACCGCTTCTGCCACGGCAGCTTCTTGGCCAAGCTCAACGCGACCATTGGTAAGCAAGGCAGCTCCTCAGGCTGCTTAGAAGGGTGGGAGAGCCAACCTGGACCCTTGGCTTTCCCCAGCTGGAGGTGAGGAAGGTCCCTCTCTGCGTTTTGACTCAATCCTGCCATGCCCAGCGTCGCCAGTTGCTCTGTCTCTTGCCTTCCTGGCAGGTATCGATCACCAGGTGAAGAGTCTGATGGTGGATAACACCCAGGTTGCCTTACAGCTGTGGGATACAGCTGGACAAGAAAGGTCAGTAGTTCCCACCAGGATGTCCTACAGTCAGGCTGAGTGTTGGGAGTGGGAGGAAAGGGAAGGAGCACAGGCACCTGGCTTCTGCCTCTGGGTTGGAGCTGGGTGAAGGTTGGGCTCTTCTCCCAAGGAACAAGCGATAGGACAAGAGGAAATGGTCTCAGGGTGCATCAGGGAAGGTTTAGGTTGGACATGAGGAACAATTTCTCCCCTGAAAGGGTTGTCAAGTGCAGGAACAGGCTGCCCAGGGCAGTGGTGGAATCCTCATCCCTGGATGTGTAGATTTGGTGCTGAGGGATATGGTTTGGTGGTGACCTGGCAGTGCTGGGGTAAGGGTTGAGCTCTTCTCCCCAGTCTCAGGTGATGGGAGGAGAGGAAATTACCTGAACTCGTGCCAGGGCAGGGTTAGGTTGGAGATAAGGAACAATTTCTTTGCTGCAAAAGTGGTCAGGGTTTGGCACATGTTGCCCAGGGAGGTGGTGGAGTCTCCATGCCTGGAGGTGTTGAAGCAAGGTGTGGCCATGGTTTGATGGCCCTGGTGGGGCTGGGTTGAAGGTTGGACTCAATCACCTTAGAAGGTTTTTCCAACCCAAACAATTCCATGATGCTAAGATTCTATCTTCTTAAAAATCTCTTCCAGCCAAACCAATTCTATGATCCTACAAGAAAATGGTTAGCTAAGGGGGACCAGAGAGGTGGCAGCAGCTACTGCAGTGCTGACCCTGCAGCAAGGTCTGTTCTGGAGATTTCTAGGAGCTGTGGCTATTCAGCAGGGCCCAGGGAGCTTGCTCTGAGAACTGATGGGAAGAGTTTTATCCATACATTTGATCTGCATGCTCGTGGTTTCAGGTGGTCCTGAAGTCACTGGAATGCTGTGGGGTTCAAAGCTGCTCTAAGCCTTCAAAGCTCTGCTGCATCAACTTGCTCCTGGCAAAGGTGCAGGACAGGGCTGCAGGTTAGGAGAGAAACAAAGGCTCTGGGCAGCAACCTGTTCTCAGATTGTGCTGTGCTACTGCTGTTCCCAGCTGCTCACCACCACTTGCTCTTCAGATGGTGAAGGGAGTGGGGGAACCTTTCCAGCTCTCATTCAAAGCCAGCTGCATTTATTAGCCAGACCTGTGGGGAAGGTGACTTGAACTACTTGACCCTCATCTGCTACTAGAGATGAGAGTCCTCTTGTGGGAATCCATCCACAGGGGCCTGGACAGGCTGCAGAGCTGTGCCCAAGCCAGCCTCATGCAGTTCCACAAGGCCAAGTGCAAGGTCCTGCAGCTGGGGCAGGGCAATGCCCAGCACAGAGCCAGGCTGGGGGAGGAGTGGCTGAGAGCAGCCTGCAGGAGAAGGCCTTGGGGGGGTCAGTTGGTGCCCAAGTGCCCAGGAGCCAGCACTGGTGGCTGGCAGCACAGAGGCAGCTGTGTGCTGGCTGCAGGCAGAGCAGGGAGAGCAGCAGCACAGGGAGGGGATTCTGCCCCTCTGCTCTGCTCTGCTCAGCCCTCACCTGCAGCACTGCCTCCAGCTCTGGGCAACCAGCACAAGGAGGGCCTGGAGCTGCTGGAGAGGCTCCAGAGGAGGCCACCAAGATGCTCAGAGGCTGGAGAAGCTCTGCAGCCTGTCCAGGCTGGAGGGTTGGACTGGATGATCTCCAGAGATCACTTCCAACCCCTTATGTTCTGTGATTCTCCCCAGGAGAGCTGGGGAGGCACTTTGGACAAGGGCAGTGCCAGGATGAGGGACAATGGCTTTGAGCTTGGAGAGGGCAGCAACCTGTTCCAGTGCCTCCTCACCCTCACTCTCAAAGAGTTTCTTCGTCATCTGCAGCCTAACTCTGCCCTCCTCAAGCTGCAGAGGCTGCCTGCCAGCAGGCAGGCGTGGCTCTGAGGTCGCTGTGGCTTTCCTTGTGAGTAGGTTCCGCAGCATCTCCAGGCAGTACCTGCGGAAGGCAGACGGGGTGCTGGTGATGTACGACAGCACCTCCCGCGGCTCCTTCAGCGCCGTGCGAGCCTGGATGAGCAGCCTGCAGGTGAGCACCGGGACCCCCCTCACACTGCTGCCGCGGAGCACACGCTCCGCCACAGCGCCAACACTGCAGGAGGGAGCTTCTGTTATACCCCAGCAGCCTCTATGGATCTCCAGGCTGAGGGACCTTATTGTGGCCTTGCAGCGTCTGAAGGGGTCTACAAGAAAGCTGGGGAGGCACTTTTTAGGGTGTCAGCTAGGGATAGGACTGGGGGGAATGGAACAAAGCTGGAAATGGGGAGATGCAGACTGGATGTTAGGAAGAAGTTCTTCAGCATGAGGGTAGTGAGACCCTGGAAGGGGTTGCCCAGGGAGGTGGTGGAAGCCTCCTGCCTGGAGGTGTTAAGGCCAGTCTGGATGAGGCTCTGGACAGCCTGATCTAGTGTGAGGTGTCCCTGCCCATGTCAGGGGGGTTGGAGCTGTATGATCCTTGAGGTTCCTTCCAGCCCTGACTGGTTCTATGCTTCTGTGATTCAGTGATTCAGACCCAGCTGGCAGTGAGCATCCTTCCCACCTCCAGCAGCTGAGGAAGCTGCAGTGTGGAAGGAGATAATGGTTTGGCACTGGATGATACTTGTGGTCCCTTCCAACCCTGCACTGATTCTATCATTCTGTGATTCTGTCATTCTCTCATTCTTTGATTCTATGATTCTGTGACCTGGGGCTGATTAGTCTGGAGAGGAGCAGGCTGAGAAGGGATCTGATCAGTACTTACAAAGAGCTGCCAGGTGGGTGCCAGGATGAAGGGGCCAGGCTCTGGTCAGCCTCTCAGGTGCTTTGCTCTTGTTTCCTTTGCAGGAAGGTATTGAGGATGGAGCTGTGGTCTTCCTGCTTGGAAACAAAATGGATGCTGCTCAGGGGGAGACCAGGAGTGTGCCCACGGTGGAGGGGGAACGACTGGCAAAGGTGTGAGTCTGTGCTCTGCTGCTCAACCTGGTCTGCAGCCTTTCTTGGAGCCACTTCCCAGTATGGTTCTCCTGACCCTCTGTTCTGCCCTGGTGAGGCCACATCTGGAGCACTGTGTCCAGTTTTGGGCCCTCCAATTCCAGAAGGAGCTCAGGAAACTGCTTGGAAGAGCCCAGCCCAGAGCCTCCAGGGTGCTGCAGGTGGTGAACATCTCCTGCGAGGCCAGGGTGAGGGAGCTGAGGCTGCTTGGGGCAGAGGAGCCTGAGGAGTGACCTCAATCATATCTATAAATATCTGAGGGGTGGGTTATAAATATCTAAGAGGTGGGTGTCAAACAGCAGGAGCCAGGCTCTATTCAGTGCTGTCCTGTGAATGGACAAGGGGCAATGGACACAAACTGGACTCCAGGAGGTTCCACCTCAGCATGAGGAGAAACCTGTTTGGTGTGAGGGTGCTGGAGGCCTGGAGCAGGCTGCCCAGAGAGGCTGTGGAGTCTCCTTCTCTGGAGACTTTCAAAGCCAACCTGGATGTGTTCCTGGGTGACCTACATTAGGTGATCCTGCCCTGGCAGGAGGGTTGGACTGGATGATCTCCAGAGATCACTTCCAACCCCTTATGCTCTGTGATTCTGTGATGGTAAATGCCCTCTGCCCTTCCCCACACTGTTTTTCCAGTGTGAAAATGCCCTGAGGTCACTCTGCTACCAGGGAGGATAAGGTGACAGAAAGTGGCTCCTGAGGTACTCTCATGTGTCTGCTCAGACTTGCAGGGGAGCATGCAGGGCTGTAGGAGGGCTCCCCAACATGCCCTTCAAAGTCATTCTGCCGCCTTAGCCCTGTGCCCACTGACTAGGGGGAGGCAGGGGCTCAGGGCTTTTCCCTCTCTTCTGGACCCCATGAGACAGAGATGAGGGAATCCAAGAACTCTGGGTAGATTCACAGGGTGGGAGGGGCCCCTCCAAGGGCATCCTGCCCAAGCCCCCTGCAGGCAGCAGGGACAGCTCCAGCCAAAGCAGGCTGCACAGGGACACAGCAAGGCTCAGCTTGAAGGGCTCCAGGGATGGGGCCTCAAGCACAGCCCTGGGCAGCCTCTGCCAGTCTCTGCCCACCCTCACTCTGCACAGCTTCCTCCTGATGCCCAACCTAACTCTGCCCTGCTCCAGTTCCAAGCCATTGCCCTCAGCCTGTCCCCACAGGCCCTTCTGAACAGTCCCTCCCCAGCCTGCCTGCAGCTGCCCTGCAGGTACTGAAATGTACTTAGAAGGTCTCACCATAGCCTTCTCCTTTCCAGGATGGTTTCTCTTACCAAATAACCCCCACAGTGTTCCCTTGTGGACACTGGCTGGGTACCCATCTCCTTCTCCTGGGTAGATGAGCAGGGTCTGTACTCCAGCAGGGTGGTAACAGCCACCCTCTCAGCCCCAAGTTCCCCTGGCAGAGCTCCTGATGGCAAGAGTGGGCCATTTGCAAGGGCTGTGGGTGACTGGGAGTGTGGGGGAGAGCTGGCAGCCAATGTGGGTGCTTGCTGTGTTCTCTGGCAGGAATACCAGGCTGAGTTCTATGAGTGCAGTGCCCTGACTGGCTACAACATCCTGGAGCCCATGCTGCACATGGCCAGGTCAGTGAGCAGCAACTGTCCCGGGGGATGTTTCTTAGCTGTGGGCTCCCGATGTAGGTTTAGGAATCAGAGTTAAAATAACCCTCTGGAGACTAGAGGATGTCCAGGGGGTGGACTCAGGGAAGTGTCATATTCAGTCCCACACCTCTGCTATCTCTTTATTAGCTGGCAGCAAAGACAACTCCTCCTTTCCTCTCCCTCATGCCTGCTGTCTCAGGCAGGAGATGCTTGTCTGGTAAGCATACAGGGAGTGAGCCTGCAGAGGCCTGCTCAGGCCTATGAGTGGCAGAGGTGCTGGGGGAGGAAAAAGAGGAGCATTGGGGGTTGCAGATCAGTTAAGCTGGGGGAAGGTTTAAGGGGGCTACCCTGTATGTGCTCTGTCATTTCTCTGTGTCTTTCTTTTCCAATCCCATTCTGGGTTTCTTTCCCATTCAGGAGCACTTCAGTTTTACTGCTTATGGGGAAGTAAAATTATTCTGTCCCCTCTTTAATGCCACAACAGCTCCTTTGGAGAGCAGGGAAGGGGAAGGGACTGTCACAGCTTGACCTTCCCCCATGGCACTAAAAGAGACCTGCAGCAATGTGCTTCTCCCTTGACTCCAGCTCTCATCTGCTGTGCCTGGAGAGCACCAAGTGCAGAGTGGGCATTAACCACCTGTGAAACCTCATCTGGCAGAGCTGGCAGCTTGGAGTCAAATTTGATTACTTCATCATCCCAAGAACCTTTTGTCCTCCCCTCAGACCTGAGGTTGGCACTTTGATGTCTGCATGCCAGGGTTTTGGGGTTTTTTCCCTCTGCTGTCTCACACAGCCTGTGGTGGCAAGAATTTTACAGGAGCTAAGGACACTTGGGAAAGCTGCAAGAAGTTTGTCTTAAGCTTTGTAGGTTTTCAAATAAGCAATTTGGAAAGCAGGCTTGGAAACCCTGCAAGAAAGAAAAGATCCTTTTGCTTACTTTCATCCCTGCACCATAGAATCAGTCAGGGTTGGAAGGGAGCACCAGGAGTATCCAAACCCCCTGCCATGCCCAGGGACACCTCACACTAGCTCAGGCTGCCCACAGCCTCATCCAGCCTGGCCTTAAACACCTCCAGACAGGAGGCTTCCACCACCTCCCTGGGCAACCCCTGCCAGGCTCTCAGCACCCTCATGTTCAACAACTTTTTCCTAACATCCAGTCTGAATCTCCCCATTTCTCTGTTTCAATTCCCAGCAGGACTTAACCTGTCTATTAACTGGGATGGTTGACTTACCAGCCAGGTAAATCCTGTCTCCCACAGCATGGTGCTGCCCAAACAGCCCAGGGTACAGCCATCCCTTTGGCAGCCTGGGAATAAGGCACAGAGCACTCAAAGCTGCTCTGCTGCTCTAACTACTGAGCCATGCTGTCCTCTCGTGTGTGTCCAGTTTCTTTCCCATGCTCATTTTCTCTTTGTGGTTTAACTTCTTCCAGAGGAGCACTTTTACAACCCTCAGTGTCCCTGGTGGATGTGCACAGCCTTGGCAGGAAGCTCTCAGTAACTTCAGTGTCTGTGCTGCTTGTTGCAGGTTGCTGACAGCACAAGAAGACAGGCAGAGGGAGAGTGCCCTGCAGCTGGAAGATGTCAGCAGGAGCAAAGGCTGCTGCACATAAGGCCCTTGGAGGTGACAGCGAGAGACAGAGGTGTCAGCTTTGTTTCGTGACACTGAGGCTCCCTTCAAGCAAGCTGAATCTGGAGCATCAGCTCTGCAGAGGCTTGAGGAAGCTGCAGCTTTTCCCCCACCTGGGAATTTCAAGGCATTCAATCAGATGACAATGTCTGCACCAGTCCATGATCCAGCTCTCTCTGGTCTGCAGCTCTGCTCTCTGGAGGCCTCTGCATCTTCAGGGGGATTCAGCTGGTCTGGCTAACAGCACAAACTGCACCTCCTGTCTGCAGAGGCCACTTGCCTGTGACAGGATGGAGTCTTGTTGCTTTCCTGGCCTAGCAGAGAGAGCAGAGGACACGGTGGGACCTGCATTATCTAGAATTTTAGTGTAAGAGAGAAAAAAAAAAAATCATGTTAGAGGTGCTCCATCCATTTCAAAGAGCAACTTCTCCTCTGGGTTCTGTAGCAGCAGAGCTGTGGCCACTGGGAAAACCTTCTTTGGTTCCTCTAAGAGCTGGCCCAGGCCCTGTATTCACTGCAAAATTGGGCTGGGCTTGCCAGCACATCCCTTGATTCTGTAGGTGGATATAGCATGAACTGCCAAAACAGCTCATCCCCATGGCCTCCTCCCCTTTGTCACCCCGAGGGCCCCTGGCACTGTCTGCATACAGAGCACAGAGCAGCTGCCCTGGGACCTGCTCTGCCTTGCTCTGTGCACTGGGGGCCAGACAGAGCCTGTTTGAAGGCTGAGTGCTGCTGTTTCTCCCTGTTCTCTGATCCCCTCCTGAAGGTTCTCCAGCAGGGAGGAACTGACTGAGCTGCAGTCCTGCCCACCTGCCCACAGTGCTCAGCCTAGCAGCACAAGGGTGCACCTGGGGAGGCTCTTGCTGTGGTGGTGCCCCTGTGCAGTAACCTCCCTGTCCTGCTGGAAGGCCTAAGAGAGAGCAGAATTTCTTCTCATTGGGAAGGGGCCTGAGGAGGGAGGCAAAGCAGGCTGAAGGGAGCTGTGGGCTAAAGTAGAAGCTGGCCCAATCTGCTGCCCCTGGGCTTCCCCGGGGGGTGATCATAGAATCATAGAATGGGAAGGTTGGAAGGGACCTCAAGGATCATCCAGTTCCAACCCCCTGCCATAGGCAGGGACACCTCCCACTAGCACAGCTCACTCAAGGCCTCCTCCAACCTGACCTTGAACACCTCCAGGGAGGGAGCAGCCACAACCTCCCTGGGCAGCCTGTGCCAGTGGCTCACCATCCTTATGGCAAAGAACTTCTTCCTAACATCCACTTTCAATCTCCCCTCTGCCACTTCAAACCCATTCCCCTTGTCCTGGCATTCCCAGCCCTTGTCAATAGTCCCTCCCCAGCCTTCCTGTAGCCCCCTTCAGATACTGGAAGGCTACTCTAAGGTCTGCTGGAAGCCTTCTCTTCTACAGGCTGCAGAGCCCCAACTCTCTCAGCCTGCCTCATAGCAGAGCTGCTGCAGCCCTCTCAGCATCTTTGTATGATGTTTTCTGTTCTGTAGCTCAGCTGCTCCTGAAGCCTTGTGGGGCTGGTTTTGGTAGCTGCCTGTTCCCTGGCTGTTTTTATCCCCTCTCAGGATGTAACTTGGACACAGGAGAGGTGGTGCTGCAGCTCAGAAGCAGCAACCCCCTAGCCTTACAGCACAGGGAGGGGCTGTATTTCCCCAGGGTCACTCTCCTCTCCTGGCCTGAGAAGATTACTCCAAATGTCTGCTTAGTCCATTAATTTCTTTGGGAATATCCCAGGCAGGAAACCTGCTGTGAGTCACCTACAGCCCATCAGTGCTCCAAAGAGTTCCTCTGGTTCCTCCCAGTGCCCTTTACTCCTGACAGGAAAGAGGAAATGTTGTTTTGGAGTGGCAGGATTCCTGACTACAAGAACTGGCTCCTGCTCAGCCCTTCCTGCTGGCTGGCCGTGGCTCACGCTGGGTTTAGCAGGGCCAGAGACTGGGAACCAGGAGGTTAGGAGAGGTCTAACTGGTGAGCAGGTCCTGCTTAGAAGGAGACAGTGCCACTGGTGTGGAGCCAAGAGTGCCACCTGAGTGCTGCCACTGGTGCTAGTGGCACTTCAGGCTGCAGCCCTGCTTGTGTTTGGGAAGGGAAATCTGCTCTGTTTCCAGGAAGCAGCTGGAATCTGGACGCTGAGGAGGCTCCAGCGTGGGCTGGAGGAGCACAAACTGAACACAAGCCAACACCCGAGCTGAGGGCTGCTCCCGGTGACTCCCCTGCACTGCGCTGCAAGTTAATCAGGAGAGGAGCTGTTGGGAGCAGGCATCGCCGCTGGGAGCACCTCAGGAATGCTGACGTTTACACACCAAGCAACGGCAGGAGCCGGGAAGGTGCTGCAGGAGGAATAAAGCAGCAGCCAGGCTGCCAACCTGGGCTGCAGGAACACCTCCCAGGGCACCTGGAAAGCAAAGGTTCGAAACACACCTGCCACACAAACAAAAGGTGCCAGGCTATCTGGCATCTTTAGCACCAGCAGGAGCCACCACCTGGGGTTCTGCTCCAGCCACCTTGGAGTGTTGTCTGAGCCTGCAGGCAGAGGACAGGCAATAAAGGGAAGCTGGCTTACACACGGCTGTGCAGACTGAGCCTCCTGAGTCTTCCTCACCTGGCAGCAGCGTGGCCTTCCCCTATCACTGGGAAGCCTGTCCCCATGGTGGCACAAGGGCAGGTTTGTAAGTAGGCAGCCCGTGCCTTGGAGGCAGCACAGCAGCAATTCCTCTCCTTTGTTCCACCTTTTTGAAGCAGCCAGAGTCAAGTTGGTCAGGGAAAGCAGGGCAAGAAGAGGAAACTGGGGAGATGCTTTGCAGTGTGCAGGGGCAGTGCAGTGCTGTCAGAGGGGGCATGTTCTCACCTGGCACCTGTGTTTGTGGAACTAAACACTCATTTTAGTGGTGTCACAGAACCCCAGCATGGTGGAGGTTGGAAGGGACCTCTACAGATCATCCAGTCCAGTCCAAGCCCTCTGCCAAAGCAGGGCACCCACAGCAGCTTGCCCAGGGGCACAGTGCCCAGGGAGGGTTGGAAGCTCTCCACACAAGCAGACTCCACAACCTCTCTGGGCAGCCTGCTCCAGGCCTCCAGCACCCTCACAACAAACAACTTTCTCCTCCTGCTCAGATGCAACCTCCTGGGTTCAAATTTTGCCCAGTGCCCCTTGTGCTGTCCCTGGGCACCACTGCCAAGAGCCTGGCCCCAGGCTCTTACCCCCCACCCCAGCTCCTTTATCTCTTGTTGAGCATTGCTCAGCTGCCCTCTGGGGCTGCTCTTCTGCAGGCTCTCAGCCCCAGGGCTCTCAGCCTTTGCTCCTCACAGAGATGCTCCAGGCCCCACAGCAGCTTTGCAGCCTCCCCTGGACTCTCTCCAGCACTTTCCTGTCCCTCTTGAACTGGGGAGCCGAGACCTGGACCCAGTCCTGCAGATGTGACTTTACTAAGGCAGTGTAGAAGGGTAGGAGAACTTCCCTGGACCTGATGGCCAAACTGTTGTTAATTCTTCCCTCCATCAGCCTTCTTAGTCATGGGGGCACACTGCTGGCTCGTGGGGAACTCACCACCAACACTCACATGCATCCTTGTCATCAGAATTAAGAATCTGGTGGCTTTTAACCCTTGTGCCCTGGCCTGGCTCCAGCTGGATGTTTGCTGATTACAGAACTAATCTCCCTGCAGCTGTGCCCACAGACATCATTACTCATTTCCCTTCTCTACATGTCCAGCTCATTGTAACATCATATTTTTAGCAGGAGCAGAGGGTGGGGGGATGCTTTTCTTTCAACCATGAGAGAGTGGCACACAGTTTGAAGAGGACAACAGTAAGCACCAGGGTGGGATTTATTAGGAGGTTGTCTATGGCTGTCTCTCTGCCTAACACTGAAATGCCCTGTTTGGAGTCAGCCAATTCCAGTCTCCAGGGGCATGCTGTGACATTGGTTTGGGCTCCTCACTCCAGGGAAGACATGGAAGTGCTGGAGTGTGCCCAGAGAAGGGCAACAGAGCTGGGGAAGGGTATCGAGAGCAGGGCTGGAGAGAAGAGGCTGAGGGAGCTGGGAGTGTGCAGTGTGGAGCAGAGGAGGCTGAGGGCAGAGCTCATTGCTCTCTGCAGCTCCCTGAGAGGAGGCTGCAGGCAGCTGGGGATTAGGCTCTGCTCTCTGGTATCAGGTGAGAGAAGGAGAGGAGTTGTGCTGGGGAGGTTAGGTTGGAGAGGAGGACAAATCTCTTTGCTTCAAGAGTGGTGAGGGATTGGCACAGGCTGCCCAGGGAGGTGGTGGAGCCCCCACGGCTGTAGGTGTTCCAGCAAGGCGTGGCCATGGTGGGGCTGGGTTGATGGTTGGACTGGATGACCTCAGAGGGCTTTTCCAACCCAAACCTTTCTATGATGCCCATGAGGCATTTTGGAATGATAGCCTACTGAAGTACTCCTGCAGAGTGGGAAGCCTTGCCTGGACTGCAGCAGCAGTGCAGCTGTGTGGACCATCACAAGTGGGGACAGAGCAGAAGAACCCAGCAGCTCTGCTGAGCAGCCACAGCCCCACAAAGGGACCATGCTCTGCCCTGTGCTTGCCTTGGCTCTCCCCTGTTGATGTGCTGAGGGTAAACATCACAGGATTATCCTGACAGCACCACTTGGGAGAGCCAGGACAGGGCTAGGAGAGCATTCAAGACACAGTGAGAAGTTTGACAGCTTTCCCACAGGACAAATGCAGGAACTGCCAAGGTTTGGGATGCTGCTTTCTTCTACCTTCTTTATCTCAGCAGCCTGAGCTGGGCAGAGGAAAAACATGTGCAGGGTATGATAACTCCCCTCATTCACAGTATCACAGAAGATCATCTCTAAGCCCTCCAAGATCATCCAGTCCAACATCAAGCCAGCCCCACCACCTTGCTGGAACACCTCCAGCCATGGGGACTCCATTGCCTCCCTGGGCAGCCTGTGCCAATCCCTGACCACTCTCACAGGAAGGAAATTGTTCCCTAATTTTCAACCTAGCCCTCCCCTGGCACAATTTCAGGCCATTTCCTCTCACTCCCTGTCTCTGGAGTAAGGGTTCTGAGCAATGCAAGAGTTTGCAATCTCAGCCTGGCTTTCTGTGTTGTCTTTCCACCCATTTCAGTCAGTATTTGGCCACTGAAAAGACATCATTTGAATGTGGAAGGTGAGGTTGGCTTTGAACTTCTTAAGAGTGTCCACTGAGACCCTGCAGTTCTGCACTGTTGCTTTACTTTGACTCTTTTAAAGCTGTTCTCAGACTCTGTCCACTAATTGATTTTTTCTCCCATTCCCTTCAGCCCTCCTGGGTTTTCCACCATAACACCAAGCACGAATTAAGTGGCCAGGCAAAAACTGTTTGGCACAGGGAAAGTTGGATGGTTGGACTCAATGAACTGAAAAGTCTTTACCAAACCAAATGATTCTGTGGTTTAGGCTAGAAGGGACCTTTAAAGATCATCTAGTCCAAAATCCCTGCAGGCAGCAGGGACAACACAGGATCACAGAACTGTCAGGGTTGGAAGGGACCATGAGGATCATCCAGCTCCAACCCCCTGCCATGCCCAGAGACACTTCACACTAGAGCAGGTTGCCCACAGCCTCATCCAGCCTCGCTGTGAACACCTCCAGGGATAAGGCTTCCACCACCTCCCTGAGCAACCCCTGCCAGGCTCTCACCACCCTCATGCTCAACAACTTCTTCCTAACATCCAATCTGAATCTGCCCTCCTCTAGCTTGGATCCATCCCCCCCAGTCCTCTCCCTACCTGACACCCTAAAAAGTCCCTCCCCAGCTTTCTTGTAGCCCCCTTCAGATACTGCAAGGCCACAATAAGGTTTCCTTGTATTTGTAATTACAGCAAGTTGCTTGCCCCAAACAACCTCACCTGCAGTGCTGCCAGCCATGGGGCATCCACTTCTCTGGACAACCTGGGCCAGGGTCTTCCCACCCTCAGTGTTACAGAATCACAGAAAGATCAGGTTGCCCAAGGAGGTTGTGGCTGCTCCCTCCCTGGAGGGGTGCAAGGCCAGGTTGGAGGAGGCCTTGAGTGAACTGTACTAGCGGGAGGTGTCCCTGCCTATGGCNCTAGTGGGAGGTGTCCCTGCCTATGGCAGGGGGTTGGAACTGGATGATCTTTGAGGTCCCTTCCAACCTTACCATTCTATGATTCTATGATCCAGGATCACCAAGTCCAACCTCTAACCCTACCCTACAAGATTCACCTTAAACCGTATCCCCAAGCACCACATCCAAACCACCTTTAAACACATGCAGGGTTGGCGACTCCACCACCTCCCTGGGCAGCTCAAATATTGGCCATTGCCATTGGTCTTCTCTCCAGCCTCCATCTCCCTCTTGCAGTTCAAACCACCACCCCTTGGCCTGTCACAGCTTGCCCTGCTCAAAAGTCTGTCCCCAGCTTTTTTATCTGCCCCTTGGAGCACTGCAAGGCCACCAGAAGGTCTCCTGGAGCCTTCTCTTCTCCAGGCTGCCCAAGCCCAACTCTGCCAGCCTGGCCTCACAGCAGAGCCCTTCCAGCCCTGGCAGCATTGTTGTGCCCTCCTCTGGCCCTGCTCCAACAGGTTCCTGTCTGTGCTGAGGGCTCCAGAGCTGCCCCAGCACTGCAGGGGGCGTCTCAGCAGAGCACAGCAGAGGGGAACAATCCCCTCCCTGCCCCTGCTGCCCAACATCTCCAGGCAACCTGTCCCAGCACCTCACCACCCTCATGGGGAAGAATTTCCTCCTGCTGTCCTATCTAAATCCAGTTTCTTCCAGTTTGAAACCATTCCCTCTTGTCCTGTCGCTCCACGCCTTTGTACCAAGTCCCTCTCCAGCTCTCCTGCAGCCTCCTTCAGTTACTGGAAGGTTGCTCTAAGGTCTCCTGGAGCCTTCCCTTCTCCAGGCTGACCAAACACAACTCTCTCAGCCTGGCCTCACAGCAAAGCCCTTCTAGCCCTGCCAGCATTGCTGTACCCACCTCTGGCCCTGCTCTAACAGGTCCCGGTCTGTGCTGTGCTGAGGACTCCAGAGCTGGACATGGTACTTCAGCTACAAGTACAAACACATCTCACAGCTGATGCTCTGCATCTTTAAATGCTCCTTTTGGAAATCTGCTCAGCACCAAAAGATCCCCAAGTCCTGCAGTTCAGAGCTTCCTTAGCTCTTGGAGCTGCCATCAGTCTGCTGTTACTCATCTGGCTGTTCGGGAGTCACAGGGAGTTGGCACAGCTACAGACTCAGGGCCGTAGGCTTGCCAGGCCTGCAGGGCACGCTTTGTGCCCAGCTAAGCTCCTGAGCCTGCAAGGACCAGTGCAGCTGTGGCCTTCTTCAAAGTGACAGCTTCAAGGAGAGCTAACGAGGTAAAGGTGGAGTTTTTTAAGGTAAAAATGTTTAGCCTGGAGAAAAGGAGGCTGAGGAGAGGTGGCTGGAGAGCAGCCAGGCAGAGAGGGACCTGAG
>VWZE01000511.1:80645-101524 GCA_013396675.1 Eubucco bourcierii | reverse complement strand
CATAATCCTGCCCTTTTTAAAAAAACATAAGATGGGAGTGGATGTTACTACTCATGAAAATCCTTTCGGAAAGATGTTGTGTACAGTTCTGGAGCTCCCAGAACAGCATAAGAAGAACTGTTGGAGCGAGTCCAGTGGAGGGCCACAAAGATGCTCAGAGGGCTGGAGGAGCTCTGCTATGAGGACAGCCTATGCGAGCCTGGAGAAGAGAAGGCTTCCAGGAGACCTTGGAGTAGCCTTCCAGTATCAGAAGGGGGCCTACAGGAAGGCTGGGGAGAGACTATTTACAAGGTTTGTAATGACAGGATGACGAGTAATGGGTTTAAACTGGCAGAGGGGACATTTAGACTGGATATTAGGAGGAAGTTCTTTCCAGTGAGGGTGGTGAGACACTGGCACAGGTTGCCCAGGGAGGTCGTGGATGCTCCCTCTCTGGAGGTGTTCAAGACCAGGTTGGATGAGACCTTGAGTAACCTGTGCTAGTGGGAGGTGTCCCTGCCTATGGCAGGGGGTTGGAACTAGTTGATCTTTGGGGTCTCTCCCAACTGAAACCATTCTATGATTGTATATATTTTAATACTTGGTTAAATAAACAGTGATGTGATGTGTTGGGAAATTCCCCATATGACTCCATCCCCACCCTTCCTTAAAAAAAAAAGTTTACCAGACCAACTCACAGCTCAAATGGCTTGGAAGTAAGGTAAAGTTATGTTTGCAGCAAGTTAAATTTACAAGCATATATTATATATGTATACACACACACACACACACACATATATATATATTTACAATTATATACAATTATTTACAATTTAGAAATAATACAGAAATGCAGTCCTCCTACCCTGGACAAAGAAAGCCCAGAGTGGGACAATGTCACCTTCTTCTCTCTCCCCAGACAGAAAACCAGCAAGATCTCACATGTTATCTGTTCAGTCAAGATTAGTAGTGTGGAGGAGCCAGAGAGGTGAAGGAACAGCAAAAGAGCCCAGGAGTAAAGAGAGTGAAATTGTTTATACACTGCCAGTTTATTCCTCTCAGCAAACCCATGAATGGTTTTTATATTGCCAGTTTATTCCTCTTAGCAAACCCATGAATGACTTTATCATTAACATTCATTTTACATAATTTATTTACATTCTGCACTGAACTTTCAGGAAAGTCCCAATTTCTCCTATTGGAATTATCCAATAAACCTTAAACTACTAACTAAAAGTGGTTTGGCTGCAGATGGGCAGATGCAGCTGTGGTGGGGACAGTGTGATTTCAAGTTTGTTGGGACCTGCAGTTTTCTTCAGGACATGGATTGTTGTGTTAGGGGGAGGCAAACTGCACCTGTTTGTTCCCACATCTGTCCTGTAATCCCAAGATTTGGTTCACATTATCATCAAGAGTGTGCTTACTCATGTGTGAGTTCCGTGGTTTGATGAACACCCTCAGTTCCAGAGTGTTAAAGCACTCTTACTCTTCAGGCTAACAAATAGGTTCATTAGGAGATGACTGAACTCTTGAAACAGTGTCTTATAAAAATAAATTGTGAGACTCATCCGTGTATGCAGTTTCTTCTCTGCATGAAGCTCTGAATATCTCAGCATGCCTGATGCTTTATTTGTTTATATACTGTTTCATTCTCCCAAGTCAACCTAAATTTCAGAAAATTTTAGCTGCAAGTTTGAATGAAAAAAAGTACTCCTGTTTGTGGGGGAAAAAAAATAGCTCTAATGTCTGATCTCCTTTATGTTTCTAAATTATGACAGAATCAATGCAATTGTTTAAAGCAAAAAAAAAAATGTTTAAAATTACGCCCCTGTGTTTGAGGCAAATACACAGGAGGAATTCATTACATACAGCCCTCACCTGGCTGCCAAGAGCCATAACAGTTTGCAAAGCAGCCCTCCAAAGAGTGACTTATGAAATGCTTTCCAAGACCTCAATGTGATGGTTTGGGAGTTCACTGCCCCCTCACACTTTGTAAAATCCCCCAGACTAGACTCAGCCAGCTGGAAGTTAAGGACTGAAGCTCTGTTTACAGCTCAGCACAATGTACAAGCACAACAGACAGGAATATTTACAGAAATAGACAAGTTAAAGGTAATACAGAAACACAACACCCCTCCCAGAAATCAGAGTCCCCAGAAGGGGCTCCCAACCACCCTTCCACCTTCTACCCACCCCTATACCTTACCCCAGGGTCTGGCTTATGTGCAAAGTGGGTTTGGAGGATCAGCCAGGGGGCTTAGATGCAGAGTGGTTAGTTAGGTTAGCAAAGAGGTCCAGATCAAGCCAGCAGCTAGAGAGAATGAGATACTCTGTCTGTCTAGGTGTTCTTATTCTTATGTATCTCAGCAAGCCTATGAGTGAAGTAGACATCACCATTGTTCGCTTTTCTCAGCCTAAAATATAGTTTTCTCCACTAAAAATATTCTAATTAGCCTCAAACTACTATGCTCGGCAATATCTCTTAGCTTACTTCCTTTAGAAATTATTATTATCATTATTAATATTATTATTGTTGTTGTTTTTATTGATAACCATAATAATAAAGAAGTCAGTAAGTAGTAGGAAAGATCATTACATTTTTCTAGTCTTGGTGTGCAAACCAGCAGTAGCTTGAGTAAGTGCTGTATGCATGGGAGATGTCAGTGTTTTCCTTAGATGCTGATGGAGAGCTGCTGTCTGTCTGGACAAGTGGCCAAGCTTCACACTTCACATGCTCAGCCTGGGAAGATTCTGACCTAAGTCCTTCCTTGTCCCTCTGCCTGTTCAGGGACCTGTGGCTGCCTGTTGCAGCTTCTGAAGAAGTGAAGGAGAGCTACAGAGGGCTTCTATTTTGACTCCAGATGTATGCTGTGTATGCTTTGGTCTAAGAGCAGGATACCCACCAGAGGATTTCAGGAACAGGCTTACATATTAGATCAGAGGGGAAAAGACAGGTCTCTGAAACAGTGTTATCTCTGTCATATCATAGAGACAGTAATCAAGCTTGGTCTGTAGAAAAGAGCAAGGCAACAAGGAACATGAAAATATCAGCTCATTATTCCATATGTGTATATGTGCATATGTAAGAACATAAGTGACTATATGAGCTACACCATCACTACCCTGTTTCTGCCTTGGCTCCCTGCCTGTTCAGAGACCTGTGGCTACCTGTTGCAGCTTCTGAAGAAGTGAAGGAGAGCTACAGAGGGCATCTGCTTTGGCTGCAAAGACAAACTGCTCTCTTGTGCCTTTTAAGTGGTAGTCACCCTCGTGGGGTGTGCAGTCCCCCAGGCAAGAGGCAGCTGGAGCAGCAGCTATTTGGGACAGGCCCTGAGGCCAGCACCCTGGAAGTGCTGGAGGTGTGCCAGACCTGGGATCTCCTCTGCTAATTTTCTTTCTTTCCTGTCACTGAAGAGGTTCCCTGGAAGTAGAGGTGTGGGTGAGGAAGAATGGGCAAACATGGAGAAGCCATGCTTAATTTGAGCAGGTGGCTGAGCATCTGTGGACATAGAAACCAATCAGGACCTACAGATCTATACTGGTTAGGCAAACTGTTGTTTAGGACAGCAAGAGCAACCCTATTTAAGTCTGCACCTTTCTGTCTTCTGTATTATTCATTTCATGGGCAAAACCTCCTAAGTTATGTGTGATGAATCAGGTCCCTATGAACCAGCCTGTAGAAACTGAAGCAGACCTGAGAGCAGCATGGGTTGGTGACCTGTGGACTGGTGCACTTGGAGCTGGAGCAGCTTCAGAGAGCCCTCAGCAGGTGGCTGTTTGTCTACGTACTTCTGAAGGGACAAGATGAGAACTCACCAAGAACTGTGTCTTTTCCTCCCTCTCCCCCTCCTTCAGGTGGTCTTTGCTTTGAATCAGACTCTCTTGCAGCAGGAGAGCCTCCGAGCAGGCAGTTTCCAGAGCCCCTATACAACAGAAGACCTTATCAAGCATTACAGCTGTGGGGACCTCAGCTCCATCATCTTCAACCATGATACTTCTCAAGTGAGTCTTGCCACTGTAGCCCTTACACTGCATACATGTCCCCATAGCATTAACCTCTGTCTCACTCATGCTTGTCTGTGCAAGTGAGAGCTAAGGACATGCTGCTGGCTCTGTAGCACATCTGCTTTCCTGCACCTCCCATCCCAAGAGACAGTGCCACTTCAGCCCTGTCTTGCTGCACACAAGCACTGACACTCTGAGTTAATCCTTTATTTTCCTGTGGAATTATGGTAGCTTAGGTACAAGCTAATTCAGTATGAACAGAAAGCAGCAGAAGGCTCTTTTGTGCTATAGCAAAACCAGAGATGTGCTTGTGGCTCAGGTGCTAGTGTGAGGCTGGGCAAGTTCCAGCCTTCTAAATGTTTGCTCTTCATATGACTGTGTACAGTGGGCAAGGCCCAAACAAGAGGAATGTAGTGAAACAAAGAAAAGATAGACTTAGACAAATATTAAGGAAAAGAAAACCTTCTGAAGCCACAGAGTCTAGGTTTATGGAAATGGTTTCCTAAGCAGCAGAGTCAAATGCAAAGGAGAAATTGCCCATCACGGACCAGTTTGGACTGTTAGATTAGCTACCCACAGGTTAAGACATCAGGCCTCTCTGGTTTTGTCTGTGAGGTAGTGCCTGGCAATTGGTGGACGTGAGTGGGAACCTAGGCTCTAGCCTCACTGTAAGCTTTCCCTGATGATTAACCATTTTACTATGACCTTTTGCTACACACAGTGCAGTGCTTCAGGATATTTCCAAATGCTATCGTTGTAACCCTTGCTTCTCTGGCACTGACCTTTGTGCACGTGTTGTTACCTTCCTGTCCTGCACACACTTCAGCCTGCAGGTGCAGGCAACCTGGTTGTTAACACTGCTTAGCTCTCACACAGTGCATTTCATCTTCAAAGGGCTTCCCAAAGGAGACCAGCACTGTAAGAGCATACAGATACTGTATTGTTACTCTGCTGAGGGCCTTGGAGAGAACAGCTCTCACCAAGGCACACACATCATCCATGGGGCAACTTACATGAGGGGCTCCACTGCAGGGGACTAAGAGTCACAGTGCAGCTGAGCAGTCTGCAACAGGAGCAGCTTCTGGTTTTAAGCACTGAAGAACTTCTCTGTAAATGCTCTTTGACCCCTGTGTTTGCCCAGCAATGTCCTGCTGTAGCCTAAGAACCCTTTGGTAATAACTATTGGTAATAGTCTCTGAGTGCCTTCAAAACTTCTTCAGCTGTTGATCTTGGCAAGGGAAAGCATGTGGCTTAGTGTCTGTACTCTCACCAAGTGACCACTTGAAGGCTCTATTCTTAGCAGTCTCTGCAGCTGCAATGTCCGGTGTTACTTGTCAAGAAGCCAGAATGGCTACGACTCCAGATCCATGGAGGTCAGAGTATTGTGCACCCACAGCTTCCCTGGGGGTTCTCACAGGAGGAAGTTAGTATTTTAAAAGACACCTTGAGAACAGGCAAACTGGACATAGTAGTACTTTCTTCCCTAACAAAATCTAGCCCTCTTTCCTTAGGAAGTTTTGTGGATGGCTTTGATAACTCTTTCAAACTGCACAGTTAGCCTGAGGGCTTTGATACCAGTCAAACTCTTGTAGAAGTGTGTAATTATCATTATAGTTATGTCATACCTATGGCAATTTAAGGAAGAGGTGTGTAACTAAAGATAATCAGGAGAAAATATATATTTTCTTCAGCCAAGCAATCAGGATCTGGAATCTATAGCTTGGCATATTGAAATTACTTGTTGACTTTACATTAAAAAAAAAAAATTCATCTGTCTGGCTCATGGAATTACCTGTTGAGAAAAATGAAGCACTGTGCATTATTAGAAGTTTTCTGAGCAGTGTTTTAGCTTTCTCTGGGTCCTGTCCTACTGGATGTGCCTTGAGGGACAAGGCGATTGCTACATGCAGTGAGGGAGCAAAATACTTGTCCAGAATGGTTACCCATGAAATAAATTCCCCTTTCATGAAGACTTTTTTTTTTTTTTCCTGCCTTAGGTCCCGAATTTCATTAACGCTACACTTCCAGCCCATGAACTGATTACTGCCCAAGAGATAGACAGATACTTCCGCCAGGAGCTCATCTACAAGAGGAATGAGCGAATGGGCAGGAGGGTGAAAGACCTACTGGAAGAGTATCCAGACAAGAGTTTCTTCTTTGCATTTGGAGCTGGTATGTGACTGAGGTGCCCTCTAACCTGAACACCTCTTTCCCATGTCTGCTAGAAGCTTTTTACAAGTGCTTGCCTCAGTTGAAAGCAGTATCAGTAGCTTGACCATGATGAACAGAAAATGCAGCTTTGGCCTTGCAAGTTGTGCCCTACTAAGAAAACTTTTTTCAGCATACCAAACCACAGACTCACAGAAACATTCTGGTTGGAAAAGACTCCAAGGATCATCAAGTCCAATCATTATCCCTACACTACAAATTTCACCCTTAACACATATCCTCAAGCACCACATCATTGCAGAATGCAAAGATCTCAGAGTGTGCATTGACTGCAACACTTAGCTGCAGGCTTAGTTTTTATGTGCATAGCCAAAGAGAGTTGTTACAATTAATATTGAAATGTGACTTATGAATATTAATTTTCTGGCGTGAATATTTATTACTGTTCCTTAATATTCAAGTTTTCACCAGATTGCATGAAATTCATTCAGATTCTCGGTCAACAGCAAAGTGTTTACATGAAGGGTATTTGTAAACACAGAATTAAGCAGTTTAAACAGTCAGAACTTATTTAAAAAGGAACATGGAGACAGGAAAATTCTGAGTATACAACAGCAGTACCAGCTGTGGTAATGAGGTGGACCAAACACATTCGCTCAGTGAGTAGCCCAATTTAACCCCAGTGCTCACCATGTGCTGTTTTCCTGGGTATGTTTCCTGCATAAAGACACTTCCAAAAACTGCATTTATGACCCCAAGGGAAAATACAAAATACTCTGAGTTGCTGCAAGCACCTCTGGCCACTGTAAACAAAAGTTATTAATGCTGTGAATAGCTCTGCAGCAGGCAGAAACCCAGTTAATGAGGGGTTAATGGGGAGAAGCCACTGGGGGATTTACTGAGGGAATCACCCTAACATTCCAGTCAAAGGAAGGCTGAAGAATAGGAGGAGAGCCTGGAGAAAAGGAGGCTCAGGGGAGACATCATTGCTCTCTACAACTATCTGTAAGGAGGTTGTAGCCAGGTGGGGATTGGTCTCTTCTCCCAAGCAATCAGCGACACAGCCTCAAGGTGCACCAGACAGATTTAGGCTAAAGTTTAGGAAGAAGTTCTTCATAGAAAAAGGCCATTGGAATGGACTGCTCAGGGAGGTGGTGGAGTCACCATCGCTGGAGGTGTTTAAAAAGAAGGACTGGATGAGGCACTTAGTGCCATGGTTTAGTTAATTAGAAGGTGTTAGGTGATAGGTTGGACTCGATGATCTTGAAGGTCTTTTCCAACCTGGTTAATTCTATGATTCTGTGAATGGCAGAAAGGCTTGAAGAAAACTTAGCTTTTTAAATCATTCCCCTATTAAATATATATATATATATATATTTTTAAAAAAAAAATCTAACTGGCCAATAGGCACAAGCATCAGGAGTTTTGGCCAATAAATGCAAAGTCTTGTGCCTTGTGCAAGCTACACATATATTCCCAAAATGGGAGTAAGGCACGTGTGGGGTTGCACAGTACTCCTGACCATGGTGTTGAATTGATGCCCCTTTAGGGCAGGCTTACTGGAGCCAACCCCCTATTTGTTTTGAACCAACGATAGTGCACACACAATGAGGAAAAACCCAGTTTGAGTTTATGGTCTGATCAACCCAGGTAGGAGGAATTGAGACCTGAATGAAAGGTAGCAAGTAAAAGGTTGCATCAGTGCTTGAATAAACCTTTTGCATTGGTTTGAGGCTAATTGGAATATTTTTATGGAAAGAATTATAGGCTGTGATAAGCAAACAACGGTGATGTCTGCTTCACTCATGGACTTGCTGAGATGTATAAGAACAAGAACACAAATATAGATAAAACAGACACAGAGAGTCTTGTCTCTGCTCTCTGGGAGCTTCTGGCCTCTCTGCTGAGTAACCTAACCAACCACTCTGCTTCTAACCCCCNGGTGGGGACAGGGAACTCCCAAACCATCACACCTTTCAAGAGCACATCCAAAAGAATAACAAGCCAAATTATGTGGATCTAAGTGGCTCTTCACTGTGCTTCCATCATGTCTGTCACTGTTTTGTGACAGAACATGGGTCTCAAATGGGGAAAATGTTCTGTCTCTTGGTAGCCAGCAGGTATCTGTAAGGCACAGCCAGAAGCGCATCCCACGCAGTGAGGTTAACCTTCATTCTTCACACTGGGACTAGATGGAGAGTATAAACAGGATTGGTTTGCCATGGCTCCCATCCTTTGTTCTGGATTCAGGGAAGGGAAGAAGTGAGGACTGGTGTTTGAGAAGAGAGGTGGTAGTTCTCAGAGAAGTACTGCATCCCCTCCACCATGAACAACATGAGCCTTGGGAAAGGGGAAGAATTGAAACTAGTATTGGGTAGTGAAATGTGGCTGATCACGTGTGTTCAGGCATGCATAAAGATTGTAACATGCTATTGTAATTGCTTGAGAGAGTCCAGCACAGAGCCACAAAGGTGATTAAGGGAGTGGAACATCTCTCTTACAAGGAGAGACTGAGGGAACTGGGCCTCTCTAGCTTGGAGAGGAGGAGACTGAGAGGTGACTTCATTCATGTCCGTAAAGATGCAAAGGGTGTGTGCCAAGAGGACAGAGCCAGGCTCTGCTGAGTGATGCCCAATGACAGGACGAGGGGCAATAGGTAGAAGTTGAGGCATAGAAAGTTTTATGGAAACATGAAGAGAAATTTCTTTTGTGCGAGGGTTACAAAGCACTGGAACAGGCTGCCCAGTGGGATCATGGAGTCTCCCTCTCTGGTGACATTCAAACCCCACCCTGGACACATTCCTGTGTGATCTGGTATAGGTGATGCTGCTGTGGCAGGGGGGGTTGACTGAATCATCTTCCAAGACCCCTTCTAGCCCCTAACATTCTGTGATTCTGTGATCTTCCTGTAGTACCAGTGTTCTGTGCAAGTCCCTATCATAAAGGACACAAGTTGTGTAGATTATGGTCGTTTCCATCCATAAGCTTAGAGCAGGACTTTGATATACCTCATTGCTGATGTTCTGACTGCAGTCCTCCCTGCTAGACTAATGTTCATGACCAGCACATAAGTCAGCCCTGAGTACCATTTGCATCAGTTGATCTCCAAGCACTGGGCATTCTCTTCTTTTGCTTTTCCATCATATTTGGGAATCCAGACAGGTTTCTGGTCGTATCTGGGGACTCTGGATCAGCTTTGAAATTGTCTCTAATTATACTCTGGCTTTAATGTCAGTTCAGCCTCTGTCTCACCTGCTCTTCCAAGAGCTCTGCTCAACAGACAGTGCCAGCCTCCCACTTTTAACCGTTGTTTGACTGCAAGGCGATTCATTTTTAATTATGTTAGTTGTCTAAAAGAGAAATAACACCACAAGATGCAATGCAGAAAACGTATCTAATTCTTCAGAGTTCTGAGGGTTTCTGAGTCAACATTACAAATGTGTTTGCAGGCTTTATCTGGAAAACAATAAGCTAATTTAGCCTTTTGTTATCCAGATTGCTGTATGTGACAATAATGAATGTGAAAGATTTAATTTGTGCCAGCAAGCAGCCAAAAGGAACAAATGTCTTGTGTTCAGTTTTGATTGTTGCTTGAGTATTTTATCATTGTTAATTACTGAAAAAAAGGATTCCAGGAAAGTGCTTGTACAAGGCTAGTTACAATGAACTGTAGAAGGATGAAAAAAGAAGGGCTTTAGAGCTGGGACTAAGTCACAGAATACATATGATAGGAAGAGACCTCAAAGATCATCCAGTGGAACCCTTGACCCAGCACTGAAGGGTCGATGCTAAATGATGTCCCTGAGCATCAGGTCTACATGCTTCTTGATGATTTGATTTGGAATAATTTGATGAGACAAGAATTGTAAAAATGTATTTATTTTTTCTTTTCCCCAAATGCCCCTCCCCAAAAGTATATACAAAATCAGTTAAATTTTATTTATAGGTTCTAATTCAGGTTTATTTTCAGGTTCTAATACAGTAGAGAATTTTCACAGGGATTCTGGTATCTCAGGAAAATCATAAAATGGAAAAGGTTAAGTCACGAAATAGCTTTAACACACTTAGAAATCAGAGGCAGAGAAGAGCCCTAGGGAAAAACCAAGAGGAAACTGAATTTACTCACGAGGCTGGAGTAGGAATTTGGACACATTCCCTGGATCTCCTTCATGGTAGACTGTGGAAACTGCAAAGTTATAATCCAGTTTGGGAGCCAGGCAGCATAAACTCAGCGGAAATGGAAGCTGCCAAAGCCATAGAGTCTGCAGACACAGCTCCCACAAGGAACTTGCAGCACAGGCACTGCTGTCATGTTCCTGCCAACAGCAACAGCTTATGGCAGGGTCAGAGTCATGCCAGCTTGGGGGTAGGAAGCAGGAAGACAAAGGACACCTGTCTGACGAGAAACCAGGTCTGGGTGCCACAGGGAAATCTCTCCAAATGGAACCTTATGGACAAAATGGATCAAATGGACTAAATGGACCTACATGTGCTTTCTGGTCACTCTGTTTGAAGTCTTTCCTAGACAACATGTCCAGTGCCAATACACACTGAGTGCAAAGGCTCAAGCCGATCACAATCTCAGATCCCAGTGTGGGCTTTCCCACCAGTAAGTACATGTGTGGGAGTGGCAGGAAAAGTCCTTTTGCCCTTCCCCATTCAAACCCACAGGGAGAAGGGAAAGCAATTTTGCACCTTCATTTTCCCCCATTCAAATCTCTGTTGGCAGAGGGGAGGAAAGGAGTTTGGATGGTGATTCCACCACTGTCCCAGACAGACCATTCAGTGAAGAAATGTTTCCTCATATCCAACCTAAATCCATCCTGGTGAGCTTGTAACCATTTCCTGTTGCTTGCCATGAAGGAGAAGAGGCTGGTCCTCTGCTTGCTCCAACCTTCCTTTGGGTAGTTGTAGAGAGTGTTGAGGTCTCTGCGTACCCTCCTCTTCTCCAGACTGAACAATCCCAGCTACCTCAGCCACTCCTTACAGAGCTCCAGACCCTTCATGAGCATTGTTGCTCTTCTCTGGACACACTCCTGTACCTCAACATACTTCCCGAAGTGAGGGGTCCAGAACTGAACACAGTACAAAAGGTGTGACCTCACCAGTGCTGAGTAAAGGGGGATAATCACCTCCCTGTTCCTGCTGGCCACCTTCTTTCTCGTACAAGCCAGGATGCCATTGGCTTTCTTGGCCACCTAGGCACACTGCTGATTCATGTTCAGTCAACTATCAACCGGTATCTTTCCAAGTCGCAGCTTTGCAACCACACATCTCCAAGTCTGTAGCTCACTATGGGGTTGTTATGACCCAAGCGCAGGACCTGGCACTTGAAGTTGTTGAATTTTGTACAATTAATTTTTTCCCCTTGGTCTAACCTGTCTAGATCCTACTGTGAAGCTTCCCAGTTTGGTGTCATCTGCAAACTAATTGAAGGTGTGTAGAGAAAACCGTTTCACTACTAATAACGATATCAATTTTGATATCCAGGCAGAGATTGTTGATAACTATGAACACTGTTTATTAACACTAAATCTCACCAGAAACCTTAGTTACAGGGTTCAAAATGCATGGTTTGGAAATTTACACATATAGGGAACAGGTAAGCTGGAACACCTTAAAAGGTAACTAGCATAAGCAAACGTTTTTACTGGCAGAGAAGGTTTGTGCAGTCACTTACACCACTTGCAGTCAGTTATCCTGCTTAGCCACTGGCTGGACACAGGAAGCTCCTTTCTGTTTATGGCAGAAGGCAATTAATGATTACAAGAGGCTTGAAGTATTTACTCAAAAATATCCTGGGACAATATCCGAAGCACCTGGTGGGCTGCTGCCAGGTCAGAAGCTGTTAAAGGCTTTGGAGTTTCCTCAGGCTCCTGGGTGATTCAGAAAAAGGAGGCAAACGATCTCTGAGCTGGTCCTGGCTCTCTTGGCAGCAGGCTCTCACTTGCAGGCAGATGTCTTGCAATGTGCAGTCTCGGTCCCGGTACTGTGTCAGGCTGGCTGTGCAGGCCGAATGCGTGGAGGCATCAGAGTCCCATCCTGCTCGCTGGGGTCCCACCCAGCCCAGGATCAATGAAGTAGCAAGCAGGCCTGGATGCAATACTAGAGAGCACAATAGCAACCAAGTCCAATGTGCTACTTGGTCATCTTTTATATCCATTTCAGCCCAAGACTGATGGGCCTTTTGGACATAGATTAGCCAATCAGGATGGCAGTTTGCCCATATTAGGTGAAGCTGGGGCTTTTGTCCTCTTTTTTGTGGCCACCACCCCCAGCCAAGAGGGAGGGGGAGCAGGGGAGCATGCCTGGGCAAACCAGGACATCTACAAGCCCACCTTTGACCTATTCAGGCCTACCATGACAAGGTGCACTCAGTCCCCTCATTCAGATCATTAATCAACATGTTAAAGAGAACAGGCCTCTGTACAGAACCCTGGGGAAAACTGCTTGTGACTGGTTGCCAGACAGATTTAACTCATTCGCCACCACTCTTTGGGCCTGACCATCCAGACAGTTTTTCATCCAGTGCAGAGTGCACTTGCACAAGCCTTCTGCCACGAGTTTCTGAATGAGAATGCTGTGTCCAGGAAGACAATGTCCACAGACCTTCCCTCATCTGCCTGGGGGAGTCACCTTATTGTAGGAGATCAGAGTCAGACAGGACCTGCCTTCCATGAACCCATGCTGACTGGGCCTGACCACCTGGGGTTGGTAAGTGCCACGTGATGGCACTATGAGTGACCTGCTCCATAACCTTTCCTGGCACTGAGGTCCAACTGACAGGCCTGTAGTTCCTTGGATCATCCTTCTGGCCCTTCTTGCAGATGGGGGTCATATATATCAGTCTCCAGGTGACTGGCACCTCCCTGGTTAGCCAGGACTGTTGACACATAATGGTAAGTTGACTCGGTGAGCACATCTGCCAGCTCTTTAAGTACCCTCGTGTAGATCCCATTTGGTCCCATAAACTTGCGCACAGCTAGGTGGGACAATAGGCAGTGGAAGATCCTGGACAAAGCTATCTGCAGACCAATGTGGTCTAAGCAATGCCCAATTATTGAATATGAGCATACACTTATATACTTTCTAACAAACTATGCAGGTTAGTTCATTGTTAAGCAATTGGTCCAAATCATAAGGCACAAGCTCTGTGGCTTTAAGCAACTGGTTCATTGTTATCTGTTCAAAGGCTTCATGTGAGTCTCTGTTTTTGCTTTGATCATCCTGTTGTCCATTTCCCCAGCAGCAGCTCACAGGGCTGGTCCTTGCCCTTCAGATGAACCTTTATGCAGGCTGTGAAACTTTTCAGTTCACAAGTACCAGTTACAACAATCGTTAACACAGGTTGGATTGCTCACATGTCCCTTTAATGCAAGGTATTCCCCTACAATAGGCCATTGACCGTTTCTTCCTGGACTGTGGGAGCTGTTTCCTACTCTTCATACCTGTCTTCCAGTTCCAGGGACTGAAACCTCAAGGAACAACTGGTGTCACTGACAAATACTGAGGCAAAGTAGCCATTCACCAGCTCAGCCTTTTCCATGTCTTTGGTCACCAGGTTCCCTCCTACATCCAGTAGTAGGTGGAGTCTCTCCCTATCTCTTCTTTGACTGTCAATTGACTTATAAAAGCTCTTTTTGTAATCTTTAATGACACTGGCCACATTGAGTTCCAGTTGAACTTTGGCCTTTCTAATTTTCTTCCCACATATCCTTTCAAGAACTTTGTATTCCTGAGTTGCCTGCCCCTTCTCCAGATGCACCTCTTCAGAACCATCAGACTTTCCTTTCTTACTGAGTTCTTCTACAGCCTTCATGTGTCGCAATGAGGGACGGGGAGGCTGATGTAAACAAGGTTCCGTTTATTTGTACCGCAGGCCAGCATTATATAGTCTCCAAGAACTGCTCTAAACAATGTGTCATCTACTGATTGTTTATTCCACTATCTACTGTCCACTATCTACTACAGCAGTCTGGCAAGCTAAGCCTTCCATGCTGTTTCATTTGTGTTTCAAAGACTACTTATCAGCTAATTTCCTTACAGCAACAGAACATCTTGACTTCTGGTTTCTTCTTCGTTATCTCTTCTGTTAAGAAAGAATGTGTTGATTTACACAGTCTGTGCCCACGGTTTGTGATCTAATTGTTTCATGGTCAATAATTGTTCCGTGCTCACAGCGGTGATCCCACATTCATGTAGGTCCCCTTGAGATACAGAAATGTAGATAGTTGTAAGGTCTCCCTGGAGCCTTATATTCTCTATGCTGAACAGTCCTGATTCTTTCAAATTCTATTACAGGAAAGATGCTCCAGCCCTGTGATTATCTTTGTGACCCTTCTCTGGACCTGCTCCAACAGGTCTATGTCTGTCTTGTGTTGGGGGTCCCACAGCTGGGCACAGTACTCCAGGTGAGGTCTCAACAGAGCAGAGTGGCAGAATCACCTCTCAACCTTCTGGACACACTTCCTTTTGAAGGAGCTCAGAGTGCCATTTGCCTTCTGGGCTGCAAGTGTGCCTTGTTGTCTTATGTCCAGCTAATTATCCACCAGTACCCCAAATCCTTTTCTACAAGGCTGCTCTCAATTTCATTATCCCGCAGCCTGTACTGATTTTGAGGATTGCCCTGACCTAGGTACAGGACCTTGTGCTATGCCTTATTGAACCTCATGAGATTCTTCTTAGCCCACTTCTTCAGCCCATCCACGTCCCTTTGGTTGACATTGTGCTACTCATTCTTATCAATTGCACCACTCAGCTTGGTATGATCTGCAATCTTGCTGAGGCTACACTCAGTCCCTCTGTCTATATCATTGATGAAAATACTGAACAGCAGTGGGCTTCCCAGTTCAAAAGGGACAGGGACCTACTTGAGAGAGTCCAATGGAGGGCTACAAGGGTGATTAAGGGGCTGGAGCACTGTCTTATGAGGAAAGGTTGAGAAACCTGGGGCTGCTTAGTCTGGAGAAGACTGAGAGGGGATTTAATAAATGTATACAAGTATCTGAGGGCTGGGGGTCAAGAAGGGACAGTCTCTTCTTACTTGTGCCCTGTGGTATGAAAAGGGGCAATGGATGTAAACCACAGCGCATCTCAACATGAGGAAGACCTTCTTTACTTTCAGTGTTCACGGAACACTGAAAAAGGCTCCCCAGAGAGATTGTGGAGGCTCCTTCTCTGGAGTCTTCAAGACCTATCTGGATGCGTTCCTGTGTGACCTCCATTAGATTATGATCCTGCTCTGGATAGGGGCTTGGACTCAATGATCTCCAGAGGTCTCTTCCAACCCCTAATATCCTGTGATCCTGTGACTGCTTGTCATGCTTCTCCATCAAGACATCAGCCATTAACTGGACTACCTTTCAGATGTGATCATCCACCCATCAAATCCACAACTCTCCAGTTCAGAGAGAAGGATGTTGAGGAGACTATATCAAAAGCTTTACAAAGGTCTAGATAGATGACACCTGTTGTGCTTCCTTTATCCACTTATGTAATTGTACCATCGTGGAAAGCCATCTGTGTTGGTTAAGCTGAAGATCTGCTGCTGTTGTTCATGCCTTGCTGCCATTATTCCAGCTTGAAAATGAAAGTGCTAACTGGAGTAAAGTATTATGGGGTTTGAAGTTCAGATTACAACATGAGAGGCTTCTCCTTCCAGTTGCTGCTTTTGTGTTCTGAATTTTGAGTGTTGTCTCCCCCACTGACATGGTAGTGGGAGAGGGAAGGATGGAGGAGTAATTTCCTGGCTTGGATTTTTAGATTGGTTGGCTCTACTTGCTGCTGTCTGATATGCTTTTTCTGCAAATAGATTAAGGTAATTGTGTGTTTGTATTATCTCATTTATTCAGTAAATTCTTATCTTTCACTCTCTTTGTCTCAACCTGGAGGGTATTTGTATGTTGTTTTCCCTTCTCTTCTGTTTTGGGGGAAATAGATTAACCCATTGGTTTACTTTAACCTTTTACAGTTGGTCAGGCAGGACTTGCCCTTGGTGAAGTCATGCAGGCTGTCTCAAATCACCACCCTCTCCTCCATGTGCTTTAATATAGCTTCTAGGACGATCTGTTTCATGACCTTCCCAGATACAGAGGTGAGGCTGACAGGTCTGTAATTTCTTGGATCCTATTTTGTAGCCTTTTATATGGTCGTGTTCTGGCAGGGATGTTGGACTTGATGATGTCCAGAGGTTCCTTCCAACCCCTAACACGCTCTGATCCTGTGAACTGGTGCAATGTTTTCCATCTTCCAGGCTCTGGGTACTTCACCTGACTGCCATGATTTGTCAGATGACTGATGATTGAACTGTTCATCATCTTTGTTATTCTTTGCTAAACTGTCCCCAGTGTATTCACATCTCTTTTTTCAGCTGGTGAGGCCAGAACTAGACACTGAAACCAGAGGTATGACACCAGGGCTAAGAAGCAAGGAAGGATCTTCTCCCTTGATCTGCTGGCAATACTTTTCCTAACACAGCCCAGGAGGCTATTTGGCTTCTTTGCCACAGGGGCACATTGATGGCTCAAAGTCACTTCCGTGACCACCAAGACACCATATTATTTAGTGCCAAGCTACTCTTTAGCCAGTGAGTGCCTGGTCTATCCTGGTGCATGGAGCCTTTCCTGCCTAGCTGAAGGAACTGCTTTGATGAACATTATGAGCCAAGATTCCCTCACCATAAATCCATACTGACCACTCTCAATCCAATCACCTGCTTACACCTAACACATCTGGACATGGTTTGCAGGATTTGCTCCATCACCTTCCCCAGCAGCAGATGCGTGGCTGACCAGTTTGTAGTACCCCAGATGCTTATTTTCATTGTTAAAGACAGGAGTGACACTTGCTTTCTTCCAGTTCTCAGTCACCTTAAAGATCACAGAACAGCAGAATCACAGAATGTCAGAGGTTGGACCTCCAAAGATCATCAGGAGCCCCATGCCAAAAGCAGGATCACCTACAGCATGCCACACAGCAACATGTCCACACTAGCTCTGAAAGTCTCCAGAGAAGGAGACTCCACAACCTCTCTGGGCAGCCTGTTCCAGTGTTCTGTCACACTCAAAGTAATTTCTCATCTTGCTGAGGTGGAAATTCCTGTGTTGTAGCTTATATCCATTATTCCTTTTCTTATTACCAGATGCCACTGAAAAGAGCCTGTCCCCTTCCTCTTGACACCCACCCCTCAGGTATTTGTAGACATTAATAATTTATAGAATCATAGAATGGTAAGGTTGCAAGGGACCTCAAGGAACAGGGACACCTCCCACTAGCACAGGTCACTCAAGGCCTCATCCAACCTGGCCTTGAACACCTCCAGGGAGGGAGCAGCCACAACCTCCATGGGACTCCTGTGCCAGTGTCTCACCATCCTCTCTGCAAAGAACTTCTTCCTAACATCTAGTTGAAATCTCCTGTCTTCCAGTTTAAAGCCATTACTCCTCATCCTGTCATTACAAGACCTTGTCAATAATCCCTCCCCAGNCACACTTCTGGCTCATGTTGAGCTTTTCATCAACCCAGACCCCCCAGGTCCTTTTCCTCAGGGCTGCTCTCAGCCATTCACCACCCAGCCTGGATTTGTGCTTGGGATTGTGCCTACCCAGGTGCAGGACCTTACACTTGGCCTCATTGAATTTCATGAGGTTGGCTTGGGCAAACCTCTCCTTTCAGCCTTCTCTTCTCCAGACCAAACAGCCCCACTTCTCTCAGTTTTTATTCATAGGAGAGATGTTCAAATCCCGTAATCACCCTTGTAGCTCTTCATTGGATTCTCTGCAGTAGATCCTTGTCTTTCTTGGGTGGGGGAGCCCTGAACTGGGTACAGTATTCCATGTGTATTATCACCGGAGCAGAGTAGAAGGGGAGGAGAACCTCCCTAGACCTGCTGGACACACTTTAACTAATGCAGCCCAGGATACCATTGGCTCTCTTGTCCACAAAGGCGCATTGATGTCACGTAGTTAACTTCCTGTCCACTAGAACTCCAAGGTCTTAGAGCTGCTTTCCAGCAGAACGCCCACTAATCTGTACTGGTACCTAGTGTTATTTCTCCACAGGTGTAGAGCTCTAAAGTTGTCCTTTTTGAACACCACGAGATAATTGAGAATGTCTTTGCAGTGTTATTGACAAGACTCCACAGTTCTTTTATGTGTGTCTATCACACCCTGTAGCTGTCCAGCCTTGTTTGAATGTTTCATAACCTGATCCTTCTTCACCTGGACTGAATCTTCTTTGTTCTGAACTTTACCTCTAATTACAGGAATGTGTGGTTCCTGGAGGCAGGTTTTACCAGTAAAGAAAGTGGCAGTGGCACTGAGTACCTTCATCTCTTCTATATTCTTTGCCATTTTGTCTCCTGAACCCTTCAGTACTGAGATGGCATTTATCTAGGCAGCATTTTACTGCTGAAGTATCAGTAGAAGCATTCCTTTTCTTGTGCATGGTCACCTGTACTCTAGAATTACTTACAATTTCTGCTGAAGTGAGCTAAACAAGAGAGGGGGGAAAAGAAGGGGGTGGGAGGGAAGAAAAAAAAATAAGAGGTGGCTTTTTTTTTATGCAAGAGGAAATGTACTTAGTGTTTTGAGATTCTAACTTTATTATGACAGACAAGGCCTCAGAGTTTCTAGGAGCCAAATTCTACTTCCATCCAGTCTTTCCTGCAACTTTGAATAGCTCAGAAACTCCAGCAGAACCAGCTCATGAATAAGAGATACTGAAGGATCTAAGATGCCCTGCATCCCTGGGGATGAAATGACTGACATCACTGAGAGATGCTGACTGATGTGACAACTTCAGAAGTTGGTCTCCTTAGTCTTGTAAACACTGGAAAATTCCTTTTTCACTCGGAGTTCCTTTTATATTGCTGCTCCTAAAATAAATAAATAAATAAATTGATGGATAGATAAATAAATAAGTAAATCAGAGGCTTTAAAGTATAGTAGATGTTAAGAAGTCAACATTAACACTAAGAAAAGAAGAATGATGATGAAAACTTCACCTACCATTTCTTTCACTTACTAAAGGAGAAAATGAATGTGTTAATTTAACATTACTCAGGCTTATGAATTCAAACCTCCATGGCCTGGCTGTTTGCTTCCTAGTCTTCCCTCTACCATCCCTCTCAGAAAGAATTGTTGTGAGTAGATGGACCAACTGATATCCAAACTATCAATCCAGCTAAGAGCTTCAGGTCTTCCCTGAGAGGCTGAATCAACTAATACTCCTCAAATTAAAATTATCTCCTGGGTGGTTGTTAAGGATGGGTCTAATCCGGGTATTAAATGAATTGTAATAAAGGCCAATATAAAACTATTAAATATTTTTATTAAACCAAGTAAATTCCCCAACTTACGTACAATTCAAACACAGATTCTTATATGCGGTTGGAAAAGCTCTCTTTGCAGAATGAATGTATATACAATAAAATTAATTTAAATGATTTTTGAGAGGTGTTTAGAAAAATCAACAGCGAGAAAGTCCTGCAGCATAAACTGCTGCCCCAAGATTAAATGCAAACCTTCATGGACTTCAGAAAAGAGTATTTACTCATAGATTGGAGTCTCAGAATTAATAACTCAGAAGTATAGATGGAGATTTGAAATGAGGAATGATTTGGTCCCTGCCGCGTGGCGGCTTCTCACATGACTGTGGCTCCGGCGGTGCAAACGCGGCTCGACAGGTCTATCCAGGAGATCGTGGACCATGACAAGGTGAATTCTCCATGGCTCTTAGGAGGCTCTTCAGAGCAGTCAGCCCTACCCCGGGCTGGAGCTGGTCGTTTACGAGGCTCAGCGAAGGGCTCAGCAAGTCACGACATCGCAGGTTGCCTAGGGTTGTTTCAAAGGCTCAGCCAACATTAGACGGACTGAGTTCAGGTGGGTGACTGTGTATCTCGGTACAGGACCTGCAGTCCTCTGGTTTGGCGTTTGTGGGGGAAAGGCGAGTTCCCCGCTATGTGACACCGGGTAGTGCCAACAGGTAATAATCGTAGAAGAAACGCCCATAACGCATTGATTTGGGTTTATAAGAGTTTCTGACCAGATATATTTGACCAATAGCAATCAATCCTGAGTTACCTCACCAAAAAAAGGAAGATGCAAGGGCCCTGCACCCTGACCTTTGTTTACCAGTAAACAGAGCAAGGTATATAGTGACTCCAAATATGGAGTTCTATGGCAGACTGGAAGGTGCTGAGGATTTTGTCTCCCTTCCCGTTCTTTTCACCCAGGAAATAGGGGAGAAGGGAGGCAGGCGGGCAAGATGGGCATTTAGGTATAATTTAGGCCCTCCACCACAGTGGTTGATGTGTGATCCAAGATCACACAGAAGCATTTGTAGAAGTGTAGGTGACTCAAGTGCGTAACNAAATATGGAGTTCTATGGCAGACTGGAAGGTGCTGAGGATTTTGTCTCCCTTCCCGTTCTTTTCACCCAGGAAATAGGGGAGAAGGGAGGCAGGCGGGCAAGATGGGCATTTAGGTATAATTTAGGCCCTCCACCACAGTGGTTGATGTGTGATCCAAGATCACACAGAAGCATTTGTAGAAGTGTAGGTGACTCAAGTGCGTAACTGTGATGGTTTGAGGCTAATTAGAATATTGTAATAGAGAAAATTATGCTATAGGCTGTGAAAGGAAAACATCATGATGTCTACTTCACTCATACGCTTGCTGGAGAATTGTCTGGGAACACTAACCAAAACATTAGATCAGTCAGTCTCT
>VWZE01000510.1:2597-42221 GCA_013396675.1 Eubucco bourcierii | reverse complement strand
ACACGTGTGGGTCCAGAACAGGGAGAGACAGCATTGTCCTGTGCATAGAAGGATCATCTCCAAGTTAAATGCAGTGCTTTCAAGTGATTTGTATTCACTCTCACCCCCCTCCCATTCTCACCTCCCCCTTCTCAGTCTAATTAACTCCTCTAATAGAATTAATCAGCGCGCTAAAGCCGCGATTCGCTGAGGCCTAAAAGAAACCCCACACCACTGTCTATTCCAAAGCACAATTAGACTGACAAACTCAATTACATGCCTCAGTCACTTCTGAAATTACTCCCTGATACTGGCCTGTGCACAGTTCAAGTTTCATTGTTGAGAGAAATCATAAACAGTCTCTAAATGGTACCATGTTTACAGAAATACACAGAAGCACAGCTTTTATTACCCATGTGGCAAAATTAATTTGACACATTGAAAGCAAATGAATAGAGCTGGAGGACTCTATTCAGGCACTGTTCTTCCTTCTGATACAATTTACACTGGGGGAGCATCTATCACATTAACCTTATTACACTCTGATGTAGGTAAATAGCATTTGAAAGGGAGGAGGCATCCAAATCAAAGTCCTTTCTGCATTTGAATGAGAAACATCAATTCCTGCGCTTCTAAAAGTTCATTTAGCACAAAAAAAAACCAAACAACAAAAAATCCCAAACTTTCACTAAACTAATTTTTTTACATGGAACTCAGGAAAACTTTTGCAGCAGGGGTAGTCCACAATAGGCAATTATGATCTTGGCTTTAGTCTTTGAAGTCTGTGGTGAACTCTTCAGCTGAAATTCTGATCATGAAAATAAACTCTGATCAAGATTTGATTGTGTGAGTTTAGCTTAATTTGCAAATCAGAAGAGGAAGAAAAAATGCAGTTTGGTTGGTTTTTTTCTTCTCAGTTTATCAAAGTTCATCTTGATCTGAAGATACAGAGAAAGGCTTCCTGAACTTTTCCTCTCTCTGGTCACACACAACACCTGCATCTCAGTTTAATTTCTTTTCAAACTGTGACACCAGTCAAACAGTAATATTTCTAATCAAAGGGATGGATCTGATCTTGCTTGCAGTTTGCCACAGTTTCAGGGTCCAGGCAGGCCAAGTGTGTGTTGAACTTCAAACAGCCATGTCCTGCTGCGAACAGTGACCTCCCATGCTTAGCAAGAGCTTACATCCTTGCAGAGACAATGTAACACACTGGTTTATAACTGTTGAGCTTAAAAATTATAGTGGCACTTGCCTAGTAGGGATGTCTCATCTCAGTAGAGCAGGCTGCTGAAGGAACAAAAGATTGCACAAAATTCCCTTGGAGCAAAAGAGGGCAGCATCTTGAAGAGCCCAGGGAAGCAAGGCACTAAAGATGCACAAAATTCCCTTGGAACAAAAGAGGGCAGCATCTTGAAGAGCCCAGGGAAGCAAGGCACTAAAGATGCACAAAATTGCCTTGGAGCAAAAGAGGGCAGCATCTTGAAGAGCCCAAGGAAGCAAGGCACTAAAGATGCACAAAATTGCCTTGGAACAAAAGAGGGCAGCATCTTGAAGAGCCCAAGGAAGCAAGGCACTAAAGATGCACAAAATTGCCTTGGAGCAAAAGAGGGCAGCATCTTGAAGAGCCCAAGGAAGCAAGGCACTAAAGATGCACAAAATTGCCTTGGAACAAAAGAGGGCAGCATCTTGAAGAGCCCAAGGAAGCAAGGCACTAAAGATGCACAAAATTGCCTTGGAGCAAAAGAGGGCAGCATCTTGAAGAGCCCAAGGAAGCAAGGCACTAAAGATGCACAAAATTGCCTTGGAACAAAAGAGGGCAGCATCTTGAAGAGCCCAAGGAAGCAAGGCACTAAAGATGCACAAAATTGCCTTGGAGCAAAAGAGGGCAGCATCTTGAAGAGCCCAAGGAAGCAAGGCACTAAAGATGCACAAAATTGCCTTGGAACAAAAGAGGGCAGCATCTTGAAGAGCCCAAGGAAGCAAGGCACTAAAGATGCACAAAATTGCCTTGGAGCAAAAGAGGGCAGCATCTTGAAGAGCCCAAGGAAGCAAGGCACTAAAGATGCACAAAATTGCCTTGGAGCAAAAGAGGGCAGCATCTTGAAGAGCCCAGGGAAGCAAGGCACTAAAGATGCACAAAATTGCCTTGGAACAAAAGAGGGCAGCATCTTGAAGAGCCCAGGGAAGCAAGGCACATCCTTCCGGGTCTCACTGAAGCTGAAGGAGACCTGAGTCCTGTCAAAGGGAGGAGGGACCAGGCCTTCCTGTTTAACCAGAACATTAGAGGTGTTAAAAGATGAACAGATGCATTCAGAGGCCTAATACCTGCTCTACAGCCTTTTTTCCTTCTGACACTGAGAGAATAATGGGGAGTTGTGTTTGTAGTACCATGTTTGAATGGAGTGATCCCACATGCTCTGTTCATGCCCATCTCTCTGGACTCACCCCACCCTCTGCGCTAACGCAGGGGAGAATCCAAAAGACAGGGGAGGAATATTGTTAAATGCTAAAGGATGATTGAGCTGTGTTAGTGAGAAAGACTCTCTGTCTCCTTCCATTTCCCTTCAAATCTGTTGGCTGTGTGCTGGGACAACCATGTTTTAGGGGAATGACAACAGAAGGGGAGAGATCTTCAGAGGAACCAATCCTACCTCTTCTGGTTTGTCATATTTTACCTGTTTGCCATGCCCATTTCTTTCACAGGATTCCTGCTATCCATATCCACACCTTACTGCCTGTCTTCAGGGCTGTCTCTCAGGCTGAGAGAGTTGGTGTTCTGCAGCCTGGAGAAGAGAAGGCTTCCAGGAGACCTTAGAGTAGCCTTCCAGGATCTGAAGGGGGCTACAGGAAGGCTGGGGAGGGACTATAGACAAGGTCTTGTAATGACAGGACAAGGGGCAATGGGTTTGAAGTGGCAGAGGGGAGATTTAAACTGGATGTTAGGAGGAAGTTGTTTGCAGTGAGGGTGGTGAGACACTGGCACAGGTTGCCCAGGGGGGTTGTGGCTGCTCCCTCCCTGGAGGTGTTCAAGGCCAGGTTGGAGGAGGCCTTGAGTGAGCGGTGCGAGTAGGAGGTGTCCCTGCCTATGGCAGGGGGTTGGAACTGGATGATGCTTGAGGTCCCTTCCAACCTTACCATTCTATGATTCTATGATCCTGCCAGAGTTCCCTTCATGTGCAGTTTGCCAGTTCACACCCATCTGCTCTCCATTACTACCTTCCTCTGCTTCAGGTATTCAAAGGTAGCAAAATATGGAAGCAGATTTTATTCTGACACGTTTGCAGCCCCATAGCTGCTCCTGTTAGAAATGCTGCAGCAGGACTGCACCTGTTCACGGTTGAAGATGCATGTTGGGATAAAGACAAATTGATGGTATGAAACTGGGGCCCTCAGCAAAGGGCTGCTTCAGCTGGAACTAAAGGATAAGGCTCACTTTGTGAACTAATAGATTTTATACTTTCATCAGAGGAATATCATACATCAAACTGAAGCCTCGAAGGAAGGTTGGAGGTGGGGAGCTGTTCCACACCCAGGCACCCTCTTTATTAATTCTGCACATTCCTGCAGTCACCAGTGATGCATGAGATGACACTTGCAAAGGATTACAGGGCTGATAGTATATTAGATAAAAATTACAAGTGAGAAGCTCTTTTACTGCTATTTATTTTCATCAGCTGAGCATTGCTCTCCTAAATGCCACCCCAGTTGGGTCGATATTGGCTTTTACAGAGCAGATTTCAGGCTGCTCTGAAGTTTTCCAATTCTTTTTTTGTTCATAGCTTATGTACAGAAATCAATACTAGTCTGCAATTTGCTGAAACTGAAATGGTCACATTAGGAGTAACATATGCCCGGTTTCTTCTTGTTGTCTGTTCCCAGGCCCTCAGCACAGTAAGAATTGGCTTCATTTCTTAGCCAGTCTGTGATAGCTAATAATTAAAACTGGTTATTTCCACACCTCACACTCATTTTTTATTAAGCTCACACTGAAGCATAGCTGAACAAAGCAAGCAGGAACACGGCTGTGAGTCTTCCTTAACAGCACTGGTGCCAAAGGGAATCCTTTCTTTGGTTCAGGGAGAGCTGGCACATGCTCCATTCCCAGCCAACACCTCTAAAATAGCCTGAATATTGGTCAGTGCACAAGGAAGGCAACTAAGTCTCTTCTACTTCAGTGCTGCTATTGAATTCTTCCATATTCTTCTGTTCTTGAAAGTTTAATATCATATGTAAGGCATTTGACTCTGTCCCACATGGCATCCTGGGCACCAAACTGGAAAAACATGGAGTTGATGGGCAGGCAACTCACTGGATAAGGAATTGGCTGGATGGTGGCACACAGAGAGTGGTGAGCAAGGGCACAATGTCCACCTGGAGACCAGTGCCAAGTGGTGTCCCTCAGGGGTCAGTGCTGGCACCAGTGCTGTTTGACATCTTTGTCAGTGCCATGGACAGAGGAATCAGTGCAGCCTCAGCAAGTGTGCAGATGACACCAAGCTGTGTGGCACAGTCGACTTGCTAGAGGGCAGGGATCCATCCAGAGGGACCTGGACAGGCTGCAGAGCTGTGCCCAGGCCAACCTCAGGACATTCAACAAGGCCAAGTGTAAGGTCCTGCACCTGGGTAGGCACAATGCCAAGCACANTGGAGCCCCCAGCACAGGAAGGACATGCAAGTGTTGGAGTGGGTCCAGAGGAGGCCACCAAGATGCCGAGAGGGCTGCAGCAGCTCTGCTGTGAGGAGAGGCTGAGAGAGTTGGGGCTGTGCAGCCTGGAGAAGAGAAGGCTTCCAGGAGACCTCAGAGTAGCCTTCCAGGGTCTGAAGGGGGCTCTAGGAAGGCTGTGGAGGGACTATTGACAAGGCCTTGTAATGCCAGGACAAGGGGCAATGGGTTTGAAGTGTCAGAGGGGAGATTGCAAGTGGATGTTAGGAGGAAGTTGTTTGCAGTGAGGGTGGTGAGACACTGGCACAGGTTGCCCAGGGAGGTTGTGGAGCACAGAATCACCCAATGTGATCTTTGATCTTTGATCACATTGGGTGATTCTGTGCTCCACAACCTCTCTGGAGATGTTCAAGGCCAGTCTGGATGAGGCCTTGAGTGACCTTTACTTGTGGGAGGTGTCCCTGCCTATGGCAGGGGGTTGGAACTAGATGATCCTTGAGGTCCCTTCCAACCTTACCATTCTATGATTCTATGTCTTTGTGATCTGTGCAGAGTAGAAGATACAAACCTAATCACACGTGATAAAACCACCAGGGCTTCATGGGTCACAGTCTGTCTACTCCAAATGTGGGATAGGACAGCTTCATGTAATAGCCTAGAATCCAGGGCACTTAGAACAGAATCATAGAATCAAAAAGGCTGGAAAAGACTCCTAAGATCATCAAGTCCAACCATCAACTCAACAGCACCATGCCCATTAAACTGTGTCTCAAAATGTTGTGTCTTACTGGTGTTTGAACTCCTCCGGGGATGGTGACTCCACCACTTCCCTGGGCACTCTGTTTCACTGCCTGACCACTCTTTCAGTAAAGGAATTTTTCCCAATATCAAATCTAAACCTCCTCTGGTGCAACTTGAGCCTATTTCCTCTTATCCTGTTGCTACTCACTTGGGAAAAGAGACCAACACCAACCCTCAGCCTCCTCTTCTCCAAGCTAAGCAACCTGAATTAGCTTACCCACATAAGACTTGTTGTCTAGACCTGTCAGCAGCTGTGGTGCCTCAGGTGATACTTGCTCATACATCTGCTCCAAACTAAGGAGAAAGGAAAAAAAAAAAAAAAACAAAACAGACCCCAAAACAAAACAAAAAAACCCAACCCAAAACAAACCAAAGCAAAAAAGAAACAAACAAAGAAAACCACTTGAGAGGCTGATTAATTTAATATTTTCCACATCCCATTGACTCCTGTGATTGAGCTACCTAGGGACTGGGTTTCTCCTTTGGTTGAAATCTCTGCTTACACTACTCAATAAAAGCAGAGCTCTCACTGAGCTCTCACTGGCTTTTCAAGTAGCTCACAAATGGTTAGCTGCAAAATGATCAGACTCAAGGTCTCCTTTGCTGGAATTAGTTACCAGGTACCAAACCTAGCTGCGAAGAGTGCAGCTTTGAGTAACATTTCCACATCACGACTCATTTCACCTCAAATCCTGTGCTGCAAGGAGCAAACCCTGCTAAAGCAGCCACTCTTCAGAGGCTCAAGGGTGTCAGGGTTGGAAGGGACCCAAAGAGATCATCCAGCCCAACTCCCCTGCTACAGCAGGACCAGACAATCCAGCTCAGGGCACACAGGAACACATCCAGACAGGCCTTGAAAGGCTCCAGAGAAGGAGACTCCACAACCTCAGTGGGCAGCCTGTGCCAGTGCTTTGGGACCCTCCCAGTCAAGAAGTTCCCCCTTGAGCTGGAACCTCCTGTGCTGCAGCTTCCATCCATTGCTCCTTGGCCTATCCCAGGCAGCAAGTGAGCAGAGGCTGTCCCCCTCCCCCCTCCCCCCAGCCCTCAGATACTGATTAAATCCCCTCTCAGTCTTCTCTTCTCTAGATTAAGCAGCCCCAGATCCTTCAGCTTCTCCTCACCAGGCAGTGCTCCAGTCCCTTCATCATCCTCGTAGCACTCCCTTGGACTCTCTCCAGCAGATCCCTGTCCCTCTGCAACTGGGGAGTCCAAAACTGAAGGCAGTACTCAAGATGAGGTCTCACCAGGGCAGAGTAGAGGGACAGGAGAACCTCCCTTGATCTGCTGGACACACTCTGCTTAATGCCCCACAGCATCCCGTTGGCCTTTTGCCCACCAGGGCACATTGCTGCCCATGGATGTTCTCCCCCAGCACTCCCAGGTCCCTCTCCACAGGGCTGCTCTCCAGCAGATCACCTCCCAACCTGTACTGGGGTAGTTTATTATTACTCCCCAGGTGCAGGACTCTGCACTTGTCCTTTTGGAACCACATTTGGTTCCTCTGTGTCCAACTCTGTCTGCTCAGGCCTCTCTGGATGGCCTCACAGCCAGCAGCTGCCTCAGCCAAGCCTCCCAGGTTGGTATCAGCAGCAAACCTGCTGAGCAGACTCTGTCTGTGCCCTCAGCAATGGCATTGAAGATGTTGAACAGCAGTGGACCCAGCGCTGATCCCTGGGGGACTCCACTGGTTACAGTTCTCCAGTTGGACCTAGCACCAGTCATAGAATCATAGAGCTGAAGATGCTCCCAACACCACAAGAGATACCCTGTGAGGCACTGAGATGCCACAATTGATCTGTGTCACTGCTGTGGAATCACAGAATCACAGAATGGTAAGGTTGGAAGGGACCTCAAGGATCAGCCAGTTCCAACCCCCTGCCATAGGCAGGGACACCTCCCACTAGCACAGGTCACTCAAGGCCTCCTCCAACCTGGCCTTGANCCTGGCATTGCAAGACCTTGTCAATAGTCCCTCCCCAGCCTTCCTGCAGGCCCCCTTCAGATCCTGGAAGGCTACTCTAAAGTCTCTTGGCAGCCTTCTCTTCTCCAGGCAGCAGAACCCCAACTCTCTCAGTCTGTCCTCAGAGCTGAGCTGCTGCAGCCCTCTCAGCATCTTGGTGGTCTCCTCTGGACCCACTCCAACACTTCCATGTCCTTCCTGTGCTGGGGGCTCCAGAACTGCACACAGGACTGCAGGTGGGGTCTGAGGAGAGCAGAGCAAAGGGGCACAATCCCCTCCCTTGCCCTGCTGCCCACACTGCTCTTGCTGCAGCCCAGCACACAGTTGCTGTCTGGGCTGCACTCACACTGCAGCCTCACCTGGAGCTTTTCAGCACCCCAGACCCCCAGGTCCTTTCCCTCAGGGCTGCTCTCAGTCATTCCCCACCCAGCCTGGAGTTGTGCTTGATCGCCGCTCTTTGAGCTCTGACTTGTAACCAGCTCCTGATGCACCTCGCTGCTGCTCTTCCACCCCACACTTCCCGACTGTCTCTGAACTGTCACCGCAATGTCAAACACGGGTTGCGGTGTTTCTGAGCTGAGACTACCATCTAGTGTCCTGCTGGCAGACTGCGGCTGCCTCGGGAGGCGAAGGCGTTGTGGCTGTACAATGCACTTGTTTATGCACTTTTGTAATTACATTATCATAAATAATTCATCTCCTGAGGCACACGGACAAGTAGAAGAGGGACCGAAGGCCACACAATGCCATCTTTCTTTCCTGCTTGAATTAGAAATGTCGAGTGGGCTTGTGGTCTTGAGGAAAAAAACTGAGCTGCCTTAGTAATAGCTCTTGCAGGAAGCCTAAGTGATATGTTCATCGTATGTATTTTTCCCCCAAAGGGGCAGTAAATGTGATAGCACATTAATGCTTTTATTAGCACAAGGGGGATATTCCTGGCGAGACACTGGAAGATGTTGCCCAGGTGACCCAGCACACTGCTCTCTGCAGTGCCACCTGGGCACAATGCTAGCTTCAACTCTGTGCCATGAAGGTGCTCAGAGGGCTGCAGCAGCTCTGCTATAAGGACAGGCTACAAGATTTGGAGCTCTGCAGCCTGGAGAAGAGAAGGCTCCCAGGAGACTTTGGAGTATCTGAAGGGGCCTACAGGAAGGCTGTGGAGGGACTATTGGCAAGGTCTTGCAATGCCAGGACAAGGGGCAATGGGTTTAAAGTGGCAGAGGGGAGATTGAAAGTGGATGTTAGGAGGAAGTTGTTTGCAGTGAGGGTGGTGAGACACTGGCACAGGTTGCCCAGGGAGGTTGTGGAGCACAGAATCATCCAACATGATCTTTGATCATGTTGGGTGATTCTGTGCTCCACAGCCTCCCTGGAGGTGTTCAGGACCAGGTTGGATGAGGCCCTGAATGACCTGTACTAGTGGGAGGTGTCCCTGCCTATGGCAGGGGACTGGAACTAGATGATCTTTGAGGTCCCTTCCAACCTTCCCACTCTATGATTCTATGATTCCACAGAAGTGGTGAAGGTCATACATGGAATCTCAGTGTCTCACAGGGCACCTCTTGTGGTCTTGGGAGCATCTTCAGCTCTCCTTGGAGGAACCCAGGACACAACTCTGCTGGACCAGCCACACTTCAATACAATTCACAGTTCCTGGAGTGGGAGTGATGCTCATACTTAGAGCATCCCCAGGAAGCTGGAAGAGTTTGTTTTCCTCTAAGATGTCTCTGTTGGAGTCCCAACCCCACTGCTCTGGCTGCTTCAGTGAGCAGCAGTTGGTTACAGCAACATTAACCCAATTCACAGTCTGTCCTGCTGTGCTCACCCTACAAAATCAAGTGCAAAGATATATCAAATGATCCATATACCTGTAGGGACAATGGTTTCAAAATTAATAACTATGTCAATTTTTGATATCCAGGCAGAGGTTGTTAATAACTATGAAAACTGTTCATTAACATTAAATCTCGCCACAAACCTTATTTACAAGGTTCCAAAATGCAGGGTTTGGAAATTTACACACACAGGGAAGAGGTAAGCTGGAACACTTTAAAGGCAACCAGCATAAGCAAACATTTTTACTGGCAGAGAAGGTTTGTGTGGTCACTTACACTGCTTGCAGTTAGTTACCTGCTTAGCCACTGGATGGATGCAGGAAGCTCCTTTCTGCTTACGGCAGAAGGCAATTAATGATTACAAAAGGCTTGAAGTATTGACTCACAAAAATATCCTGGGACAATGCCCAAAGCACATGGCAGGGCTGCTGCCGGGTCGGAAGCTGTTAGAGGCTCTGGAGTTTCCTCAGGCTCCTGGGTGCTGGAGAAAGGAGGCAGACATCTGTGAGCTGGTCCTGGCTCTCTTGGCAGCAGGCTCTCAGGTGCAGGCAGAGGTCTGTGATGTGCAGTCTGGGCAGGGTGTCACGCTGGCTGTGCAGGCCGAACGCGGGGAGGCATCGGAGCCTGATCCTGCTCCCTGGGGTCCCACCCAGCTCAGGATCCATGAGGTAATAAGCAGAGAGGGATACAATAGCAGAGAGCACAACAGCACCAAGCCCAATGTGCTACCTGCTCATCCTTTATACCCATTCAGCCCGAGACTGATGTGCCTTTGGACATAGATTAGCCAATCAGGATGGCACTCTGCCCAGTTTGCCCATGTTAGGTACACCCAGGGCTTTTGTCCCCTTTCCTGTGGCCACCACCCCCAGCACAGAGGGAGGGGGAGCAGGGGAGCATGCCTGGGCAAGCCAGGACATGTACAAGCCCACCTTGGCCTATTTAGGCCTACCACAACAATACCTTTCAAGGCTAGACAAAGAGGAAGAGGACTCTGTCCTGGCCAGGATGCTACAGGGGTAACTGAAAAATACAGTAGAAGCCACTGAAGTACTGAATGCTTCTTTAAAACCAAACCAAACCAAACCAAACCAAACCAAACCAAACAACAACAACAACAAAAAGCCCCAAAGCAAAATAAACAAACACCCCTTAAAAAAAAACATAAACCAAAACTGAACCAAAAACCAAACAAAAAAAAAAAACAAAAACAAAACCCAAACCCCAAAACAACCCAGCAAAACCCAACAAAAACCAAACCCCCAAATGCCTTTTCCAGCTCTTGACTTACAGTGAATTACTGTTTACTTCCTATTATACTTTCCAAAATAATTTCCAAAACATACCCCACAATGCAATAAGTTCCCCTTTGACCTAAGAAAAATTGTGCCTCTCTGAGAGAAGTTGGTTTAAAATTGCCTCATTCCCCAGTTTACCTCTTCAGTGTGCTGAAATGAGAAAAATGCTTCTTTAGGGACTGTTGAGGCAGCTCTGCCTTACTGCAGCTATTGAATGAGCTGTGACAGACTGCACCATGCCTAACACAGCACGAGAAGGGTGAGTACCCTTGCAGAAGGGAGTCTGCAGCTAGCAACTGCAGCAGTCAGAGGCATAATTAAAAGCTGTTTGCAGGTGCCTTAGAAGAGCTGGAGGAGAGCAGAAATCAGGCTGGCATTGCAAATAAAGAGACTCACTGAAAGCTGGTGTCAGCTGAATGTCTGACAGGCAAAGGGGCTGAGGAACTGAAGGAGCGAAGCTGTATGGGTCTGGTCCCTTCCAATAGCTTCTAAGCTCAGGATTCACACATGGTGCAGGGACAGAAGTGCTGGTGGAAGGTTGGCTGAGGCTGTAAAATGTCAGCTTTGCCTTGGCCAGTTTCTGTGGGAACGTGGGGGCCGTGCTGAGGGAGGAGGGTCATTCCCCTCTCACTTGCCCTAGCACTTCTTCTGAGTGGATTTTCCAGAACTGCATAAAATATTCCCTATTATCCTCTACTTAAATGTGGCTTTCTTCATGAGGATGTTCTTTGTTTTTACTGGTGCCCTCTTGGTGTCGATGCTCTTTGCTTCCATATTGCCTTCTGTTCAGCCCAAGGGTGAAGAAGGGCAAACAACAGCCCAAGGAGCTCTATGCTGTTTCCCTTCACATATTTGAGCCCAGCTCATGTTGTCTGCTGGGTTTTTAACTGATGGGTACCTTCACAAGGAACCCCATCACCCCAGGTGACAGATGGGTGCCAGCCCTGGCAACTGTTGAGGCTGGATCAGCTCTGACTGTCCTGGGATGCAGAACAGACTACTCTGGCTGTCACTGTGGGATCAATTCCAGCTCAGTAAATATTTTTGTCTTGCATGATGAGGTTGTTTGTGGTAAAGATATTTTAGTAGCTGTGACATATGAGCAGCCAGGGTGCTAGAAAGTACTGGTAGCAGCTCTGGGCACTTGCAGAGAACAGCTGGGGAGGAAGACCTACAGGCCTGGTGATTTTATTTTTCTTTGAAAGCTGTGAGATGTTTCTATTAAGCAATTACCCCCTGGGAGAAGCAGCAAGGTAGCTGTGCTGTTACTCCAGAGTTAAGAGTTGTTTTTTTTAAAGAAATCTAGAATTATTCCTTCATAATACACCAGATGAGCTGGCTCAGACCTGCTGTGAAAGGAGCAGAAAGCAATGCTCACAGTCTGCAATATTTCTTTGAGCTTCTGCTTTTGCACTGAAAAAAACCGAGCTTCCTACGTTAAAATCCTTGTAAATGACAAGTCCACAGATGTTCTCCCCAGCTTGCTTGAAACAGTAAACTCAAACTGACCTATGTGATGGAGGTGGGTTGGGTAGCAGCTCCCTCCCTTGACAGAGGTGTGGGGATGTGTCGTGGGTTTAAAGAGCTGGCAGAGTGAAGCTCTCAAACGAATTGGAGAAAATCAGAATTGTATTTGGAGAGAGCTACAGACAGAAATTACAAAGCAGATACAGAATCCATTAGCAAACCCCCTGAATTTTCCCCCAACCCAAAACTAAATCTACAATCCCCAGTGCTCCAATCCTTCCCCCCCCCATGCCACTGCCATCCTCCAGAGGCCTAAGCACAGCCTCTGGAGGCCCCAAACAGGCCTATCCTTACATGTTTGTCCTGATAAGGGAGCTCCTGCCTGGCACAAGGTTGGAGGGGGAGGAAAGGAGAAGGAACTGGACCTGCCATGAGCTTATGAAGAGATAGCAGAATTATGGGATTAAATAACAATCTTCAAGTCCCCAGAGGACTCTTTTTAACCTTATAGTTCCCAACTTGGGACAGGACAGTTGTGGCCTCACTAGGGTAGTGCTGCTGTCCACTGAACTCTCCTTGCTATCACAAGTGAGGCTGAACCAAAGGAAAAGCTTCCTGAGACTGAGTTTTGGGAAGGCATGGATAAATGTATCCTCCAGCATTAGCTGTCCAGACAGACTTCCCCATTCAGACCTGCAGGAAAGGAGGCTGAGCAGCAAATGCTGGTGAGCTGCACTTCAGGGCTGAGACAGCAAATTACTGTAGAAGCAGCTGCATCTGCATTTGTCACCCTAAACACACTGCATCAAATCCCATCCACCGCAGCAGATGAAGCAGAGCTTGCCTTTAGGAAATCCACTGGTGCTCCAACACTTCCATGTCCTTCCTGTGCTGCAGGTGGGGTCTGACAAGAGCAGAGCAAAGGGACAGAATCCCCTCCCTTGCCCTGCTGCCCACACTGCTCTTGCTGCAGCCCAGCACACAGTTGCTGTCTGGGCTGCACTCACACTGCAGCCTCATCTGGAGCTTTTCATCACCCCACACCCCCAGGGCCTGTTCCTCAGGGCTGCTCTCAGCCATTCCCCACCCAGCTTGGAGTTGTGCTTGGGATTTTGCATGGGGAAGGCCTTGTTGCTCACAAGCCGCATTTAACATCCTTTTTCTGTACATTTTTCCCCCGTGCTGCCTTGGAGGCGTGTTCAGCTTCTGCCGCGGCAGCCAGCACGGGCAAAGCGAGGAGCGCTGGCAGCTGGCAGGGAGCTTGCTCTCCTCTGATGGCCACAAGGTGGCAGTGCTGAGCTCCGCGCTGCCTGCCGCGGGCTGCGCTGTTCCCCTTGGCTGAATCCAGCTCCGCCAGGGGCAGCATCTTGGCGCTGTCGTCTGCGCCTCTTCAAGCAGCTCCTCCAGACCCACAGGAAATGGCAGTGGCTGCGGCAAGTCAGTGTGCCTCTGGATGCTAGTGTAGTTTTCATCCGAACCGCAATTGCTGGTACCAGAATTGAAGGACTGCTGTTACTGCAGGGAGGACAGGAACACAGGAATTTCTCTGCGTGCTGAAGAAGTCTAGGAAGTCTCTCAGGTTTGTGTTTTAAAAGGTCCCTTTTTCCTACCGTTTGGAGAACTTTTCTGCTACCCTTTGGGGCTAGGGTTAAGGGTTTAGGGGCTAGGGTTAAGGGTTTAGGGTTAGGGTGAGGGTTAGTGCTAGGGTTCAAGTTAGGCTTAGGGCCAGGGCTAAGGTTAGGTTTAGGGTTAGGGAGTTGGGTTAAGGTTAGGTTTTAGAGTTAGGGTTAGGATTAGGGGTTAGGGTTAGGGATCTGAAACAGCTTTTCATGCCAGAGAGCAGGTGTAGGGCTCCTTTCATCAACTTCTTATCTCTCCTCTGTCCCTTATACACAAATCTCACCTCTAGCTCCATCCGTCCTGCCCACTGCAGAGGCCTTCAGCAGCTACCTTTAAATGCCTTTCTCTTCCCCTGTCTGATTAAGAGGAAACATTTCTAGTTTGATTGCCTTCAGATTCCACTTCTTGTGAAGATTTCTTTAGGAAATGCTTTCTCATTTATTTAGGTGTTTGTTCATTTGTTTCAAAGCTAACTTCAGAGTGAATTTTATTCTTTAATAACAGAATTCTATCAAAATAGAGAGTTCTTATTTCTTTTCTAGATTCTTTTGCTCCTGCTCTGTGCCTTCTCTGAAGGCTCCTGGGAAGTTTGTTACTGAAATGGGTAACATGGATGAGCTGTGAACCTGGACTAGTGCCAGCATGGTAAGTGCCAGCACTGGGCCTTTGCTTGCCATCCCAGGGATAATGTTAACCTGCCTATTTTCTGACCCAGACTTGGGCACCCCAACTGACACATCAGCAGAGGGAAGCAAAAGTGACTTTTTAAATTGCTCTCTCCTGCCCACCATTTCTCACCACACTTCATCTCCCGTCTATGATGTCAGGAGAAGCCTTTCCTGGGGGAGCAGATCACAGCCCTGGGTAGCTCCTGTGCAACTGGGCAGCCACTGCTCTGGAAAGCAGTGTAGGACAAGGAATACAGCTGCTTGGCTCAGACCATGCTCCCCTTGAAACACTCAGGAAAGCCTGGCCCACACTGACACTTCTTCATTTGAGAAGCTGACTGCCATCTTCTCCCCTCTGAAGAGGCTGGTAAGCACTGAGAATGGTGTCTGAAAGCAGAGCTTTTGTTCAAGATCTTTATCAATGAGTTAATGAGTAAATGAGCTAAAGAGTAAAGCAGTGTAAGCCCTGCTGAAAGCCAAGTGTCCCTCATAAGCCAGCCAGAACATTGAGACTGAAAAGTTTAGGTCCAGGATGGCCTTTCTCTTCATGGTCCCCTCAGAAGCAGGCATCACCAGCAAACCAGGCTGCTTTTCTATGCACTCTGGCTCTCCCAGGTGGTTCCTGCTCTCTGGGGAAGGGGCTGCATGTGCCCCAGAGGCCCTTCAAATGGTTTGCAAACTATAGGGCTGCCACATGGCAGTGGTGTGCTTGGTCATGCACCCTCCCCTCACCATCACAGAATCACAGAATGGTAAGGTTGGAGGGGACCTCAAGGATCATCAAGTCCCACCCCCCTGCCATAGGCAAGGACACCTCCCACTAGGACAGCTCACTCAAGGCCTCCTCCAACCTGGCCTTGAACATCTCCAGGGAGGGAGCAGCCACAACCTCCCTGGGCAACCTGTGCCAGTGTCTTACCACCCTCACTGCAAACAACTTCCTCCTAACATCCACTTTCAATCTCCCCTCTGCCACTTCAAACCCATTGCCCCTTGTCCTGGCATTCCCACACCTTGTCAATAGTCCCTCCCCAGCCTTTCTGTAGGAACCCTTCAGATCCTGGAAGGCTACTCTAAGGTCTCCTGGCAGCCTTCTCTTCTCCAGGCTACAGAGCCCCAACTCTTAGGGAGGTTGTTCTCTGAATAGGCATCCCATGCAGAAGATGTGGAGCTGGCCAGTCAGGCCTTCACCCTGAGTTTCACTTGACCCTTGGGAGCCTTTTCCTTGGCTCCTGGGGTGCTTTGCAGCATGTTGTGTTCTGGGAGTCATTCTTTATCTCCCTGAGCTCATAGCTGAACATAATGGACATAGATCTGCCCTGCAGCAAGTCTCAGGCTCCCCAAAGCACTCTTGTCACACATTCCTGCAGCCAGCTAAAGGCAGCTATTGTATAAATGCTCCCACATGTCTCACAGGACTTTCTCTACCCCTTTGTAGAGCCACCTGACACAGATCTCCCACAGCACTGGGGATCCAGCGAGACCACAATCCTTCAGCAGCAGACTGCAGCAAAAATGAGAGTTTGGAGGGGTTTTACTCTCAGCACAATTTCTCACAAGCATGGTTTTTAATTTGATTTCTTCTTGGCTTGTTTCCTCCTGTGCTTTACACACATCTTGCGAGCAATGAGGAATTTGGATGTCACTTCTCATTTCCCCTCAGCCTTCCTGATCCAAGTCCTGGTTATCCTTTTTCCCCCGATGTGCAGAAACAGCACAGCATGTTTGGGACCAGCTGTGCAGCTCTCAGCCAAAAGCTGAGTAAGAAATATCTTGAGGTGAACACTGGGTACTGTGTGCTGCTTCTCACCCCACAGTCTGTGTGTGCACCAGCAGATAAATTTGGGTCCCTGGCGAAAAGAAGTCAGCTGTGTTAGCTGCCCTGTCCCTGTTCGCAGCGCTCCTGGGAAGCTTCACTTGCCAGCAAACTTGTCCCTCCCCTTCTGCAGGGGAGAAGGAGCAGTGTACAGGAGTTCCTGGAGAGGAGGACTTGCTGATCCCCACACTGTGGGGATCATAGAATGGTAAGGTTGGAAGGGACCTTGAGGATCATCTAGTTCCAACCCCCTGCCATAGGCAGGGACACCTCCCTGTCTCTGTCTTCACCTGTGGGCTGGCACTGTTCCCTCAGCACCCTGAGTTATTGTGCTTTGTACTTGGCTGGTCTGAAGCTATGGCATGGTCACTTAGTGCTTCCCTGTCTGAGGGCCTTCTGCCCCATCCTTTGTGCCACCCTGTCTCCTTTCCCTCCTGGCAGCTGCCTGCACACCACGTATTTTGTGGAGGGAAGAAGCTGTTAGGGAGGCACTTTGTACCGGTGCCAAACCAACCCTTGTTGTAGGGTTTTTGTTGGTTGTTTGGGTGGGGTTTGGTTGGTTGGTTGCTGAGGGCAGAAAAGGACCTGAGGCAAACCATCACTGAAGGCTGCAGATGAGTTCTGTGGTGCCAGTTTTGCTTGAACAGCTTACAGTGCTGGGTGTGAAGATTGTTGCATGACACATGGCAAAGAAAGCTCAACCTGTGCCAAAAATGAAGTCAGAATTACTAGAAACCTATTAGCAGCTCTCAAGATGTGACCACAATCATAGAATGGGAAGGTTGGAAGGGACCTCAAGGATCATCCAGTTCCAACCCCCTGCCATAGGCAGGGACACCTCCCACTAGCACAGGGCACTCAAGGCCTCATCCAACCTGGCCTTGAACACCTCCAGGGAGGGAGCAGCCACAACCTCCCTGGGCAACCTGTGCCAGTGTCTCACCATCCTCACTGCAAACAACTTCCTCCTGACATCCAGTTTCAATCTCCCCTCTGCCACTTCAAACCCATTGCCCCTTGTCCTGCCATTGCAAGCCCTTGTCAATAGTCCCTCCCCAGCCTTCCTGGAGCCCCCTTCAGATACTGGAAGGCTACTCTAAGGTCTCCTGGAACTCTTCTCTTCTCCAGGCTGAAGACCCCCAACTCTCTCAGCCTGTAATCCTTGCTGATCAACTCTGCTGTGACTAGCTCACTGACACTGAAGCTGTACTCATGTTCCAGCTCCTTCTGGGACGCTCGAGTGAGCTGAATCAGTACTTATCAGCCACACCATTTTATATTTGGAGTTAGAGCAAGTTACATAGCCTGGGCTCCCAGCATTGTCTTGTAGTGCTATGTTTGTCCTGGCTGGGTTTTGTCAGGCTCAAAGGCACTCAGCAGGCAGGATGAGAAGCTCTGAGCATCTAGACCGAGCACCATAGCTGGATGCATGGGCCAAACACACACCTGGCTTTGTTAGCCATCAGAACAAGTGATGCCCAGAAAAATGTTCTCCTCTTTCTCTTCTATCTCTGGTTCTGCACCACAGCCTTAAAAACGTAAGAGATGTCCAAGGAGATGTATTTAGAGTGATCAAGCTCTGGCACAGGGAGTGCACAAGGTGATTGAAAAAAAAAAAATCTTCTGTTTTGCCTTATAGTTGGCATTGGTGAGGCCACACCTTGAGTACTGTGTTCAGTTTTGGTCACCTTGGTACAAGAGAGATGCAGAGGTGCTGGAGCCAGTACAGAGGAGAGCAACGAAGCTGGTGAAGGGCCTGGAGAATAAATCTTATGAAGAGTGACCAAAGGAGCTGGGGATGGTTAGTTTGAAAAAGAGGAGGCTGAGAGGGGAGACTTCATGGTTGTCTACAGCTACCTGAAAGGAGATTGTGAAGTTTGTGCTGGTCGTTAGTGATAGAACAAAAGGTGATGGCCTCGAGCTGCAACGGGATAGGCTTAGACTGGACGTTGGGAAAAACAATTTCACAGAAAGCATAGTCGTGCACTGGAATGAGCTGCCCAGGGAGGTGGTTGAGTCACCAACCCTGGATGTGTTTAAAGGTCGCTTGGATGTGGCACTTAGGGATATGGTTCAGGAGTGAACTTTGTAGAGTAAGGATATCAGTTGGACTTGATGATCCCGAGAGTCTTTTCCAACCCGAATGTTCCTGTGATTCTGTAATGATCGGGACAAAACCTGCCGTGTCCTGAGGGGCTGCGGAGCCCAGGACCGGTGGTAATTCTGCTGGTGGTAATTCGATTCGGTGCCAGCAGGTGGCGCCCTAGGAGAGCAAAGGGAGCCATTGGCTCCAATCCTCAGCCGCTGTGCCGCTCCGAGTGCTTCGTTCCCCTGCTCCAGTCCTTCAGACAACCTTTAGCTGCTGCCGTTGTCGTCTTTTCTGCTTCATCCTATCTCATCAGGCAATCCTCAAACCCTCGCCGCTATGAGAGGGATGCCCGTGGATAGCAAGCAGAGAGGTGTTTTACATGCACAGGTGCTGATTGGTCCCACCTCAGCTGGAGCTGCAGGAGGGGACAGAGCAGTCCAAATGAGTGTCTCATGGTTGGCAGGCTGCATGCAGTTTTTTCCAGCTGCGATCATCACTTCTAGAGATTTATACCAGAAATCTGGAAAATAAGGAGCGTGGGTCTTGCTGAATGTTTTATGCAGGAGGGGGAAGCGACTTCTCTTAGCCTCCTTTTAAAAACAGAAGGAAAGAGCTTTGTGTCGTCCACTTTCTCCTGAAAAAAAACCAAACAAACCCACACGAACCTGCTCAGCTGGTTCCCACTAACAGCACATACTAAGCAGATGCAAAAATGTCAGGTTTATGTATTCTGTAGCTCTGGCAAGTTGCTGATCTGAGTAGTTTTTGCAGGTGCTAAAACACAGAACACAGGCACTGCCTCTGCAGGGCTTGTGAGCTCTTTAAAGGAATGTACAAACCTCTGCAATTCCTTAACTTCAGTGAACAATGACAGCAATTTCTCTCTGGATTAGGACAGGAAACCTGTGAAGTGCACTTTCATAATCCTGTTTGCCTGTGCTGAAAACAGAGCAAAGTTTGCTGTGGTTGCAGTATGTGTAATATGAAGATGGTTGTGCACAGCCCTGCAGTGGGAGAAGCAGGACAATATCCAGGCAGCTCTCAGCACCTCCCAGCTGAAAATCAACCATGTTAAAATGTAAGCTGGATGCTCTGCAGGAAGCAGTTGCAGTCTTGTAACTCCTGCAAACGAAGGCCAAGGCAACCAGGTAATGCCTAGGAGCAACTTTCTCCTCTGATCAATGAGGGTAAAGGGCCTGAGCCTCTGGGGAATAATCTCTGCTGCAGGAGATTTTCTGCTGGTTGGAAAACAGAATATCTCCTCTCCCTCCTCTTGTTGAAATTCCCGACACGAGCAGACAAGCCTGATTAGAGTCAGTATATACTGGTCCTTTAGGAGCAGAGCAGACAGGGAAGACTGTCAAGGAAGAGATTGCTTCCACTGGTAATTTATGCAGTTATTCTCCCTTTTTTCCCCCTATGTGGAACATAAAGCACTTCTGCTAGAGAAAAGATGAGCCATTTCAACCATCTGCAGGCATCGCTGAGCACAGATTGTTTGGAGGTCTTAGAGCAGGTTAGACCCTTTGCTGGTGGTGGCACTACCTGTGTATTATCCATGTTTATCTCACTACAGTGGGGATCTCAGTCTTTTCATCCTCTAGAGAGCTGAATGAAGCAAAAGCCAAAACATCACAGAGTCCAAATCTACACCCTGGGGAGGAGGTGAAACAACAAGGGTATCGATGCACTGTAAGAGTGGGGTGCATTAAGAACAGTGTGGACAGCAGACGAAGGGAGGTTCTCCTCCCCCTGTAGACTGCCCTGGTGAGGCCACACCTGGAGTATTCTGTTCAGTTCTGGGCTCCCCAGTTCAATAGAGATGTGGAACTACTGGAGAGAGTCCAATGAAGGGCTACAAGGATGATTTGGCAGCTGTCTTACAAGGAGAGGCTGAGACGCCTGAGGCTCTTTAGCCTGGAAAACAGAAGACTGAGAGGGGATCTTATAAATGCTCATCAATATCTGAGGGTAGAGGTCATGCTAATGGAGCTGGGCTCTTCTCAGTGGTGGCCACTGGTGGGCTAAGGGGAAGGGGTGAGAACTGAAATACAGGAGACTTCACTTAAACCTAAGGAGGAACTTCTTTACTTTGAGGGTACCAGAGCACTGCAACAGGCTGCCCAGACAGGTTGTAGAATCTGGAGAATTTCAAAACCCACTCGGACATGTACCTGCTCCCTGTTTGACTAGATTACCTCCAGAGGTGCCTTCCAAAGCCTGCCATTCTCTGACTCTGTGGTTAGATTGTGAAGTTTTCCATTTTACCCCTTGGTAAGCTGAAAATACACAGTGCTGCCGTGGCTCACGCCTGCCTCCTGGCAGCGCTGCAGATGGTCGTGTTGCATCTCCTGCTACATTAATGCCGACACTCATGTATCACTGAGAGGCTTGCAGAGAAGATCCCACATGCTGTGTGTTTGCACCGGGGAACCAGCGCAAGAACAGCAGAGAAAATACCTGAAGGGCTCCCAGGCAGTGCTTTGTGCTGCTTTACAGGCACACATCTGCATACAGAGACCGAGAACATAGTTTCAAAGCTCAGTGCAGAGCTTCAGCTTACCCCACGGTGTGCTGTGGACCTCACCAAAGTACTAGATGCTTCCACTGCTCAAATGTAGCCCTAGGCACACTCTCGAATGCAAAATGAGCAGTGCCTAAGTTTTACAGAAAGGCAGAATGGTTGAGTAGCCCCAGAGAGAACCAAATTCCCCCAAGACACAAGAACATGAAGCGTGTTTCTGGCACGTCCTTGTTTCATGCCAGTCTCTTACATTGCAACATCCCCCTCCCTGGCTGTCCTTCCCAGCCTTACAGAGCACAGCTGGTTGTTAAATCAGCTCACACACTGTCCCTGCCACTGCTCAGCTGTCAGTCCAGGACGTGCCATGTGTGCTCCTGCATTGGCTGGCCAAGTGCTGATAGTGCCGGGCAGGGAAGGGGACACCTGCAGATGTTCGTCTTCAGAACCCCTCTCAGACACTGTTGTTTGTGGTGGTTATACACAGGCACTACCCCCAAGGAGATAATTTAATGGTGGCTCAGGAGGTACCCTCTCCACTCCGTTATTTCCCACAGGAGCAGAGGCCAAATGTTGCAGCACAAGTCAAGACAACTGCACAGTGAGCTCAGCTTATCTGGGAGATAATGTTTTATCAGTGTGCCAGGAGCTACAGCTAATGAGGCACAGAACAGAGCAAGCCAAGTGTAGTAACTGGTATGTGCCCTCTTTCCAAACACCAATAGCACTATCTTGCAGGGAAGAGCACACAAAGAACTAATGAGTGAATACACGGGCACCAGGCACACCCAGCAGCATCCCTACACATTTGATCTATTCCTAACAGCCCAGGACCCTACAAAATGCTGTAGTACAGAGCTTGCATCCCAGCCATCTGGTTTAACTTGTACATAAAAACTATGGTTTCCTGGACCTGTAACCTGGAGGGTGCCCAATCCCGAGGAGAGCTGCTGATGGGGCCATGAGCAGATTTCTACTGTCAACCTGGTTCCTTTTCTTCTCAGCCTTGCCTTATCCCTGCTGAGGGATTATAGCATGTCTCTTTGTTCGTGGAATTAAGGACAGTGCAAATGGCCAAAGCATTTACAGGGAGCCAAATCAGTTACTGATACCAGAGGATTAACATATCTGAGGGCACACCACTTGCTTTTGAGGGCAAACATACAGCAAAAGCCTTGAAATACTCTGGGAAACTTCTGCTTGTTTCAGTGCTGCTGTCTCCCAGGACTGCTCTGGAGGGGCACACATTTCCCAAGGGAAAGAAGGGAGCAGGGTTTACATGTGAGGCTTGAAAGGACCAGCAAGCAGAAAGCCTCAGCCCAAGAGCACTGCGTCCTTGGTAGGCAAGAGGGAAACATCTGTTTCTGTAGGAGACTCTGCTCTTGCCAAGAGCAGGAGGCTCAAGCAAGAGGGAAGAAAGTGTTATGTGGGCAGAGAACTAAAAATCTCTCTGCATGGCTGGTAGAGAATAGGCTGAAGGTTTGAACATAAGATCACAGAGCCAAGTCAGGGAAGAACCTGCTCTGTCACACCAGTAACCTGGGTGGACATCTTCCTCTTTAAAGCTCCAGGGTTCTTTGTTGGTGCTGTTATCTGAGAAGAAAAGAAGAGTCTGCTCTTGCAGATATACCTCCTTTTTTTATTTTTTTCCCCCATTTCCTATTTTTTCTGGTTAAAAAGAAGGAATTATTTATTGCCATTGACTAAATGCTCTACTTTGTTACTGTGTGCCATTTCTCACAAAGAAATAAAGCTGAACATTAGCCATAATTTAGCAAAGTGCTGCAGGGTAATTAAGCTGTGCAAAGTAGCCTGTTCCTTCAGCACCTCCTCCTCAGCAGGGCTACCTCTGCTGTTGTGTGCTGTATCTCCTTCCTCTTCTCTTCTTCTTGTAGGGCCACTCAGTGTGATCTATGCTCCTCATGTTTGCTCTGCTTGAAAGCAAGCATGGCTGTGAGAGAAGAGCTCTTTTCAAGGCACGTTTTGCCTTGACAGTGACTGTAGCACTAACATCGGTAGCTTCTCAAGCCCTCTCGCCTCTCTGATTTAAATGAAACCAAACCAACAGCAATACTAGAACAGAAGGCTGCTGCTGTCAGTCTCCCTGGGTCACACTCTTCAGTCAAGGGTCAGGTAACCTTGCTGGACACATCACAGCCTCCTCCATCCCAAAGCCTCAGGTCGCATGTTTTGGAAAACTCCAAGCAAATATTTGCTTGATCCATCACACCTGGACTCAGACTTACAGAGTCACAGAACAGTAAGGTTGGAAGGGACCTCAAAGCTCAGCCAGTTCCAACCCTCCTGTGCCGTAGACAAGGACACCTCCCACTAGAACAGGTCACTCAAGACCTCCTCCAGCCTGGCCTTGAACACCTCCAGGGAGGTTGTGGAGCACAGAATCACCCAACGTGATCAAAGATCAAAGATCACATTGGGTGATTCTGTGCTCCACAACCTCCCTGGACAACCTGTGCCAGTGTCTCACCACCCTCACTGCAAACAACTTCCTCCTAACACCCACTTTCAATCTCCCCTCTGCCACTTCAAACCCATTGCCCCTTGTCCTGGCATTCCCAGACCTTGTCAGTAGTCCCTCCCCAACCTTCCTGGAGCCCCCTTCAGATCCTGGAAGGCTACTCTAAGGTCTCCTGGAAGCCTTCTCCTCTCCAGGCTGCAGAGCCCCAACTCTCTCAGCCTGTCCTCACAGCAGAGCTGCTGCAGCCCTCTCAGCATCTTTGTGGCCTCCTCTGGACCTGCTCCAACAGTATCACAGTCTCACAGTATCACAGTCTCACAATGTCACCAATGTTGAAAAAGACCTCAAAGCTCATCAAGTCCAACTCATTACCACAGCCCTCAAGACCAGACCATGGCACCAAGTGCCACGTCCAAACCTGCCTTGAACACCTCCAGGGATGCTGACTCCACCACCTCCCTGGGCAGCCCATTCCAGCAGTCAATGACTTTCTCAGGGAAGAACTTTCTCCTCACCTCCAGCTTAAACTTCTCCTGGCACAGCTTGAGAGTTCCATGTCCTTCCTGTGCTGGGGACTCCAGAACTGTGCTCAGTACTCTAGGTGAGGTCTCACAAGAGCAGAGTAGACTTATTGTAAGGGATTTATTTTGTGTTAATGTAATGCATTTTTAGGGACTTCTTCTCCCCTCCCAGGAATTCTTGTTGAGGTCAAGAATTTATTAAGTGTTTTTAAAAAAGAGACATTTATACCATTTGATTAAAAAAAAATAAAAAAAAGAAAAGAGACTGCAGTCTTTCAGAAAGGATATAAACTCAGTCAAACATTAATAAACAATAAGCTGCTTTCAGTCTTTGCTGTTTCTTTCCTATCATGCCTGCTGATAGAAGTAAAAGCTTTCATTCAGGGAATTGGGACAGATGGTTATTGCTCTTAAAATGAAAGAAGGAATGCCAGTTTCTGGTAGAAATTCAGATAATGTCAGAAACATTTGTGGAACAAAATTTGCTCTGATGAAAAGGCTTCAAGAAGACCTTAGAGTAGCCTTCCAGGATCTGAAGGGTTCCTACAGGAAGGCTGGGGAGGGACTATTGACAAGGTCTTGCAACGACAGGACAAGGGGCAATGGGTTTGAAGTGTCAGAGGGGAGATTGAAAGTGGATGTTAGGAGGAAGTTGTTTACAGTGAGGGTGGTGAGACACTGGCACAGGTTGCCCAGGGAGGTTGTGGCTGCTCCCTCCCTGGAGGTGTTCAAGGCCAGGTTGGATGAGGCCTTGAGTGAGGTGTACTAGTGGGATGTGTCCCTGCCTATGGCAGGGGGTTGGAACTAGATCATCCTTGAGGTTCCTTCCAACCTTCCCATTCTATGATTCCATGAAAATGGTAGTAGGTATGCCTTAGAGACAGCAAAAATCACCGAATCAGAGAGTGGCTGAGGCTGAGAGGCAGCTCTGAAGATCACCTAATCCTTGCTCAAACCTAGGTCACCTATGACAGGTTGCTGGGGGCTGTGTTCTCTTGGACTTTGAGCATGTGCAAGGATGGAGACACCAGCACCTCTATGGGCAACCTGTTTCAGTATTCACCATCCTCACAGTAAGGAAGTTGCCTCTTAGGTTTAAGTGGAATTTCATTTTTGCCCTTTGCCTCTTGCTCTTTCACTGGACACCACTGAGAAGAGTCTGGTTGTGCCTTGTTTGCTTCCTCCATCAGGTGTATAGACATATTGATAGGATCCCCTCTTCAGAGTGGTCCTTCAGCCTCTTTCAGTCTCTCACCACATATCACATGCTCCAGTACCTTTATCATCTTTGTGACCCTTCACTGTCCTTGCTTGCCCATATCTCTCTTGGACTGGGGAGTCCATCACTGGACCCAGCCCTCTATATGTGTCTCACTACTATGAAGAGAGGGGCATGAGCACCTTCCTGAACCTACTGGAAACACTTTCCCTAAATCACTCCAGGACATCAGTGCCTTTATTGCACCCAAGGGAATACCATGTTCAGCTTGGTGTCCACCAGGATCCCCAGGACATTCTTTGCAGACCACTTTCCAGCTGGTTAGCACCTGGCCTTTCCCAGTGCCTGTGGTTACTCCTCCTCAGGCACAGGACTTTGCATTTGTTGGTCCATTTCTCCAGCCTGCCAGGGTCTCTCTGGAGGGCAGCACAACCATCTGGTATACTGCCCCTAGTTTTGTACTGCCTGTGTAATGTCTGTCTCAAGTCTTCCCTTAAGCACCCATCGTGCCAAGCACCCATATGTTTCATCAAAGGGACACACACACACACACACACACACACACACTCTTAATATGACTGCAATTGGAAGAGGCTTTCAGCAAACCATTTCAGAGGTGCTTCAGCCCTTGTTCCTCCACAAACTTGTCAGCATTCCCACATTTCATTACCCCAAGCCCTCTCAGCTCTGACATACCCACCCCAAGGAAAGAGAAAACAAGGAAAAGAAAAAGTGCAAGGGCTGTGCAAGCAGAGAGGGAACTTGGAGAGGATCTCTAATTAAGTTATTGGTGAGCGAAGCCAAACACCTTTACAAAATGAAAAGCTCCTCTGTGAAGCTGGCACTGAATCCAGCTTCCAAAATTAGTCCAGAGAGGAAAGACTGATAGATAAAACACCAGCCAAGGAAAGCCATTAATTACCAGGACAGGCAGCTCCTTGCCCTGCACCGTGAGCATTAACTGTGGTTAGAAGCAGGAAGCGCTGGATTAAGGGTACCAGAGTTGGTGTGAACTCAGTGAAACACCATCCTTCAACTCAGACCCCAAGAGAAGACCTGGAGGTAAATTAACAGCAGCCAAAGGTCTTTCAGTCTCCTTGGCCACCCACTGCTTTGCTGAGTCTTAGGAAAAGTGAGGACCCTTACAGTTAAGAGTAAAGACACAGCCATAGAAGATGAGCTCTTTTGCACAGCATTCAGACAGTACCTTCTTGGACTATGATTCCCAAAACCTGGCCATGAAATAAGCTCTTGTTTCTGCTTCTACATTGATTTGCCAATGCAGCTGTTCACAGTGTAATCAACAAGGGTAAGGAGCACCAGACTATGGACTTGTGTGTCAGATTTAGTGCTCACACAGGAAACAGATAGACTGTTCCTATCTTCAACTAATTATTATTTGACCCAGCCTAGAAACACGGGGAAGAGCTGACTGTCCACTGCTCTGACCCTCCATGTGGTGGGACATGTTTGTCCTGTGTTTTCCACAGCCACCACTGAAGTTTGGCTGAAGGTATTTGACTCTGTCCCACATGGCATCCTGGGCACCAAACTGGAAAAACATGGACTTCATGGGCGGACCACTCACTGGGTAAAGAATTGGCTGGATGGTGGCACACAGAGAGTGGTGATCAAGGGCACAATGTCCACCTGGAGACCAGTGCCAAGTGGTGTCCCTCAGGGGTCAGTGCTGGCACCAGTGCTGTTTGACATCTTTGTCAGTGCCATGGACAGAGGAATCAGTGCAGCCTCAGCAAGTGTGCAGATGACACCAAGCTGTGTGGCACAGTCGACTTGCTAGAGGGCAGGGATCCATCCAGAGGGACCTGGACAGGCTGGAGAGCTGTGCCCAGGCCAACCTCAGGACATTCAACAAGGTCAAGTGTAAGGTCCTGCACCTGGGTAGGCACAATCCCAAGCACAGCTCCAGGCTGGGANCTGAGAGAGTTGGGGCTCTGCAGTCTGGAGAAGAGAAGGCTGCCAGGAGACCTTAGAGTAGCCTTCCAGGATCTGAAGGGGGCTCCAGGAAGGCTGTGGAGGGACTATTGACAAGGTCTTGCAATGCCAGGACAAGGGGAATGGGTTTGAAAAGGAAGAGGGAAGATTTAGACTGGATGTTAGGAGGAAGTTGTTTGCAGTGAGGGTGGTGAGAGACTGGCACAGGTTGCCCAGGGAGGTTGTGGCTGCTCCCTCCCTGGGGGTGTTCAAGCCCTTCAAGGCTGGACAAGGCCTTGAGTGACCTGTACTAGTGGGAGGTGTCCCTGGCTATGGCAGAGGGTTGGAACTAGATGGTCTTTGAGGTCCCTTCCAACCTTACCATTCTATGATTCTAGGTTTGGGGATGTACAAATGAGTCTGTGATAAAGCTTGTGGTTGGTCTGCTCTTCAGGAGTTAACCATGCTGAAGGGATCAACTTCAGCAGTATCAGGTAGGCGTAGCAGAGTCATAGTCTCTCCTTGTAACTCCTGGATAGAGCAACCAGAACTGAGCTGCTTCTTCCCTCCAGCAGGGTTATGCCAGCACTGGGTGAGTGCCAAGCTACCAGCTGCACCACACCTTAGTCACACTGCAGGAGGGCTCAGCAATACCTGTTCTTCAGGAGGAGGAATGGATTGCAAGCCAGCTCTGTGAATACTTCCATTTACAGTAACCAAGGGATGAAACCTATATAATAACCTTCCTGGAGGTCATTAGCTGAGGATAAATGCCATGCAATTATGAACATAGCTGATATTTATTATAATGACACCAATCATAATGAGGCAAGCCAGTGTTTAGGTGAGTTATTTCCAGAGGTAATTTAGTGTAAGTTAAATTTTCCATAACCAAATCTGTTTCGGAGCCCCTAACTTTATCTTTGATGCATGATGTATCACTTAATGACACCTTTTGGCTGTTCATTAGTGAACTCCAGCTGATACAATATTTCTTCCACATCATTTTCCTAGTAAAGGAAACGCAGCATTTGTATGCAGTTTCATGCCAGGTCTTGAAAGAGGGTCTGAGGGTGAAAGTGTATGGCTATATTTATCTGCAAAGGAGAGAAAGGTGAATATGTGCAAAGCCTTTAGAGGCCTTGCCCCAGAGATGCCTCTGCTTACCTCTGGTCAAGCCACATATATTAAAATAAACAAACAAATAAAGAAACAAACAAATATAATTTTATATATATTTAAAATATATACATAGATAAAAATATTTTATATATANCCCAAGGTGATCAAAGAACATGTGGGGTGATTCTGTGCTCCACAACCTCCCTGGGCAACCTGTGCCAGTGTCTCACCACCCTCACTGCAAACAACTTCCTCCTAACATCCACTTGCAATCTCCCCTCTGACACTTCAAACCCATTCCCCTTGTCCTGGCATTACAAGACCTTGTCAGTAGTCCCTCCACAGCCTTCCTGGAGCCCCCTTCAGATCCTGGAAGGCTACTCCAAGCTCTCCTGGAAGCCTTCTCTTCTCCAGGCTGCAGAGCCCCAACTCTCTCAGCCTGTCCTCACAGCAGAGCTGCTGCAGCCCTCTCAGTATCTTTGTGACCTGCTCTGGATCCGTTCCAACACTTCCATGTCCTTCCTGTGCTGGGGGCTCCAGAACTGCACACAGGACTGCAGGTGGGGTCTGAGGAGAGCAGAGCAAAGATTCCCACAAGTCACTGTGCTGCTTCTCTGCAAAATGCTTCAAGAGTGATTTTTTTATCAAAATTCCCCCACGTTCTTACTTGAAATCTCTGTGAAATGAGCTAGGATGGTTCTACACTGCGCCCCAGAACTGCAATCTGGTTCTTGCTAGGAATCCTGGCCAGCCTTGGGTGTAAAAATCAAGATGAGTGGACAGCAAAGCAAATGAGCAGCTCTTAACAGTGAAAACATTTTGAGTTTGCTGCCAGCCAGAGCTCAGCCTGTTTAATTAAGGTGTATGAGCTTGAAGTGGACTAATCTTTGCTGCTGAGCCTAATGTTTGCTGGTTTGTTAGATAACACAGTAACAGACAGACTGAGATTCCTTTTTTCCCATTTTCTTTTCCTTGTCACCAGCCATAGAGTGGGAGAGAAAATCCTTTCACATGCAATGGTCTTAACAAAAGCCCAGGATCAGTACAAGTGAGCATAGGGAGAGCTGCACACCTCACTGCCTACCAAGCATTTCCCTGGCCAGGATGTTTCCAGAGTCACTGCCTGGCCTAAAGTTCATAATTAAAGCTGTAAATCTTGGCTCACAAGGCCTCGAGTGACCTGTGCTAATGGAAGGTGTCCCTGCCATAGGCTTGGAGCTAGATGATCCTTGAGGTCCCTTCCAACCTTACCATCCTATGATCCTATTGTTTGCCTGCACAGAGAGTAGCAGAGAAAAGGAGGAGAGTCTCTCTCCCTCCCAGGAAGCCTTATTTGCTAGTGCTTTGTAGGTTTGCTTATGCTGGTGGTGCTTATTGAGCTTGCAAAGAGACAGGTACTGAGAGCATCATTGTATGGAGACCTTGGAGGGGCCTGGCATCCATCAGCAGCACTGGATGCTTTCCCTTTGGCAGCAGGGCCCCTGCAATGCAGAAATATTGGTGGAGCCAGATGCCTTTATGTGAGGTTCCCACACTGGCAGTGAGATTTAGGGGTTGATATGGGGTGTCCTATTGTCACAGGAAACAGACAAAAGCTTCAAGTGAAAGGCCGTGCTGTGTGATGGATCATCCCCACTGCTGCTCTTAAAGCAGTGCCCTGGGAAGAGTGGAGTGGCAGCAGGCCTCCTAGAGTCATGGAATCATAGAATGGTAAGGTTGGAAGGGATCTCAAAGATCATCTAGTTTCAACCCCCTGCCATAGGCAGGGACACCTCCCACTAGCACAGGTCACTCAAGGCCCTGTCTAACCTGATCCTCAACACCTCCAGGGAGGTTGTGGAGCACAGAATCACCCAACTTGATCAAAGATCAAAGATCACATTGGGTGATTCTGTGCTCCACAACCTCCTTGGGCAACCTGTGCCAGTGTCTCACCACCCTCACTGCAAACAACTTCCTCCTAACATCCACTTTCAATCTCCCTTCTGTCACTTCAAACCCATTGCCCCTTGTCCTAGGGTTGCAAGACCTTGTCAATAGTCCCTCCACAGCCTTCCTGTAGCTCACTTCAGATCCTGGAAGGCTACTCTAAGGTNGAGTGGCAGCAGGCCTCCTAGAGTCATGGAATCATAGAATGGTAAGGTTGGAAGGGATCTCAAAGATCATCTAGTTTCAACCCCCTGCCATAGGCAGGGACACCTCCCACTAGCACAGGTCACTCAAGGCCCTGTCTAACCTGATCCTCAACACCTCCAGGGAGGTTGTGGAGCACAGAATCACCCAACTTGATCAAAGATCAAAGATCACATTGGGTGATTCTGTGCTCCACAACCTCCCTGGGCAACCTGTGCCAGTGTCTCACCAACCTCACTGCAAACAACTTCCTCCTAACATCCACTTTCAATCTCCCTTCTGTCACTTCAAACCCATTGCCCCTTGTCCTAGGGTTGCAAGACCTTGTCAATAGTCCCTCCACAGCCTTCCTGTAGCTCACTTCAGATCCTGGAAGGCTACTCTAAGGTCTCCTGGAAGCCTTCTCTTCTCCAGGCTGTAGAGCCTGAAGTCTTGTAGCCTGTCCTCATAAGACCTCCTTAGCAGATCAGTGGGTATTCATGAACTATTGTGGTTTAACTGTGGCAAGTAATCTGCTGCCTGTAATTAGCAGCTGCAGTTGCCTCTGTTTTCAGTACAAAACTGGTAAGCAAAGTCCTCCTCTCTTAATTCTATAGCATGTACAGGGAACTCGATGCAGCACAGCTCCTGCCCAGGGGTGAGGCTGCTAGCCCATCATGTAGCCTACCACATCATGTAGCCCAGCCCATCCCCTGGAGTGGGCAGAGCTCTCCCACAGCTGTAAATCCTCTCTGGAATTCTCAAAGTGTCCCAGTTACTGACAAAATGAAGTGCCATGAGAAGTAGTACAGCTAGGGTGTCCCACACGTGAGGTTATAATACAGTTCCTGTCAGAACATCTGGATTTTCACAGTCTCACAGTATTACCAAGGTTGGAAGAGACCTCAAAGTTCATCAAGTCCAACCCATCACCACAGCCCTCAAGACCAGACCATGGCACCAAGTGCCACGTCCAAACCTGCCTTGAACACCTCCAGGGACGCTGACTCCACCACCTCCCTGGGCAGCCCATTCCAGCAGGCAATGACTCTCTCAGGCAAGAACTTTCTCCTCACCTCCAGCCTAAACTTCCCCTGGCACAGCTTGAGACTGTGTCCTCTTGTTCTGCTGCTGCTTGCCTGAGAGAAGAAAGCAACCTCCTCCTGGCTACAAGCACCCTTCAGGTAGCTGGAGACAGCAAGAAGGTCTCCCCTGAGCCTCCTCTTCTCCAGGCTAACCAATCCCAGCTCCCTCAGCCTCTCTCCATAGGGCTGTGCTCCAGGCCTCTCCCCAGCCTCGTTGCCCTTCTCTGGACACACTCAAGCACCTCAATGTTCTTCTTAAATTGAGGGGCCCAGAACTGGACACAGCACTCAAGGTGTGGCCTAAGCAGTGCAGAGTGCAGGGGGAGAATGAGATCCCTGCTCAAATGACCTCCCTGCTCCATTTTAGTGGGTTTCTTTTCCCCCAGAGGAAACAGCATATCTAAATCACCAGAAACTGTGATCTTCCCTCATGTTCTTCTGATGGGGTTGCTTGTATGCCAATCCCTCCTTGTCGTTTGTCCATAATCTGCCTAAATGTGGCAGAAAAAGGTTTAATCACTGCTTGCATGCCAGTGGCACAAGGCTGAGTCTCCACTTGCAGAGACAGAGCAAGGTAAAGCTGTACAGCATCTCTGTTAGGGAACAGCAAAAATCCATACCTCTGTGGGCAACAGTTACATGGCCCTGCTGAAGACAGCCCTTTGTTGAAATAGTGATTTATCTCTATTAAAATAGTCTGATTAGCCAAGCTTGGAAAGCAGACCCAGAAAATCTCACGGCTGCCTACTCCTATGATGAGTTTCACCAAGCAGGGAATTGCAGAAACATTTTATCAAGCCAGAACGTTGGAAGGAAACATTTCATCCCAAGGTCAGTTCCTGATAATGTGACTGTGGATTTGCAGTCACAACATTGCTGCAGGATTTATAATGAAGTTTACATGTGAAATGTTGAAAGGTTCAGGAATAAGCTCCCCACCCCCCAAAGAAAAATCAAACCAACAAATAAAACCCAACAACCAAAACCAAAGCAAAACAAAACAAAAAGAGAAAAAACACAACCAAAGCCCAACCTGCAACAAAGCCAAGCCCTATGGAGCCAGTCAGCCATCTGCTGTGCACTGTGGTGTCTAATGATCAAGGTGAAAACTTTGGTAGGCTGTGAAAATAGAGATATGCAACATAGAATCATAGAATGGTAAGGTTGGAAGGGACCTCAAGGATCATCTAGTTCCAACCCCCTGCCATAGGCAGGGACATCTCCCACTAGCACAGGTCACTCAAGGCCTCAACCAACCTGGCCTTGAACACCTCCAGGGAGGGAGCATCCACAACCTCCCTGGGCAACCTGTGCCNCAGAGCCCCAACTCTCTCAGCCTGTCCTCACAGCAGAGCTGCCTCAGCATCTTGGTGGCCTCCTCTGGACCCACTCCAACACTTCCATGTCCTACCTGTGCTGAGGGATCCACAACATCCACTCTCTCTGCTGGGAACACTTTTAGCACAGTCAACATAGCATCAGGCTCTTTTTGTTTGGAAGAGACCTTTAAGATGCTTCAGGCCAACAATTAAGCTGGCACTGTCAGGTCACAGCTAAAGCAGATCACAGGAGGCAATACATGCTCGAGCTACCACTGAGTTCACTCCTATGGTGAACAAAGTGATCAATCAAGTGGTAGACCAGGTGGGCCATCCAGACAGGACATTATTATTTGTGAATGGACTAAGCAGGCCTTGACAGTGAAGATAGACTCATAGAACATAGAATGGTAAGGTTGGAAGGGACCTCAAAGATCATCTAGTTTCAACCTCCTGCCATAGGCAGGGACACCTCCCACTAGTACAGGTCACTCCAGGTCTCGTCCAACCTGGTCCTAAACAACTCCAGGGAGGTTGTGGAGCACAGAAGCACCCAATGTGATCAAAGAGCAAAGATCACATTGGATGATTCTCTGCTCCACAACCTCCCTGGGCAACCTGTGCCAGTGTCTCACCACCCTCACTNGGATGATTCTCTCCTCCACAACCTCCCTGGGCAACCTGTGCCAGTGTCTCACCACCCTCACTGCAAACAACTTCCTCCTAACATCCACTTTCAATCTCCCCTCTGACACTTCAAACCCATTGCCCCTTGTCCTGGCATTACAAGACCTTGTCAATAGTCCTTACCCAGTCTTCCTGTATCCCCTTTCAGATCCTGGAAGGCAACTCTAAGGTCTGCTGGAAGCCTTCTCTTCTCCAGGCTGCAGAGCCCCAACTCTCTCAACCTGTCCTCACAGTAGAACTGCTGCAGCCCTCTCAGCATCTTGGTGACTGCCTCTGGACTGGCTCCAACACTTCCATGTCCTTCCTGTGCTGGGGGCTCCAGAACTGCACACAGGACTCCAGATGGGGTCAGAAAGGAAGAGAAGATCCCTTAAGTTAATATGGTAGGTGTCCTCCTTCAGAGACACCTGTAGAGCCCTGAGTGTGCCAGCTGCTGTCTGCAAACCCTTGCAGTCATCATTTGCCACAAGCCCTGTATGTGACTACCCACCCCTTGTTGCATCTGTTTATCTCATGTATCTCAGTAACAGAGTATTATGAGCCCATCATACTCTTCATCTAATTAAAATTCAGTTAAACCTCTTTGGGTGGCTACCTGCATGCTCCCATTTGAAAAGGCTTCAAACACAACATTGTCATTGCCTTTCCTCCTAAAGGATATCTTCCTTGTCACCTGTGCCAACTCAGAAGCAGTGCTGGTCTGTTTTACAGAAAGCTCCCTTTCAAAACAGTTGCTCTCACTGCATCTTTTCACTGGGGCTGAGCTCAGAGAGTGCCTTCTTTTGAGGTGGTCAATTGAGTTGATTTGGCCTTGGAGGAGTGAGGCCACCCAGGCTTCAGAGGAAGGAAGCAGGGCTTGTTAGTTCATAATGAGCAACCCAGGTTTTCATCTTCTCTGTGACACCTGTGGAGGAGCCAAGAGATACAAAGGCTGCAGTACTTACCCATGTACATGGCCAGAGGAGGAGCAGAGGAGAGCTTGTGTGCAAAAATGCAGCTGGTTTTCATTTGCCTCTTTTTTTTACACAGGATGCTCTTTCTCTGCAAGTGTCTGAGAAGCACAAACTGGAGGCTGATTAAATAAAGACCCCCAAGATGCACTGGATGATATTACTGCCTCTTACACCAGCCTGCCTTCATTTAATACCTTGCAAGCCTTGGGGCCAAGGTCAGCAGGTACAGACTGGGTCAGGCATCATGAACATGACTAGTAAATCCTGCCAGGCAGCTGCCAGCCAAAACCCTGCAAGAGGATGCTCCTCATGCCAACTTCTCTGCTTGAAAACAGATTGTGAAGCATAAATATGAATCTGCATCTCTGTGATGGGTCCAGCCCATTTCATGGGCTTCAGCTCCAGCTACTGAGAGGGGTTGCTGTCACTGGGTGCTGTGCTCACCATCTGTGCCATCACCTGAAAGATAAGATGGTTACTACTGCTAATGCTGGCAGCCCACAGCTCCACAGCATCCATAAGCTTACCATGTGAGCCTTGTCTGCATCTGGTGAAGGTAGAATTCAAGACTGAGGAGACTGTGCTGTCTGTTCTTAGAATCCTAGAATGGTAAGGTTGGAAGGGAGCTCAAAGATCATCTAGTTCCAACCCTAGTTTCAACCCCCTGCCATAGGCAGGGACACCTCCCACTAGTACAGGTCACTCAAGGCCTCATCCAACCTGGCCTTGAACACCTCCCTGGGCAACCTGTGCCAGTGTCTCACCACCCTCACTGCAAACAACTTCCTCCTAACATACAGTTCCAATCTCCCCTCTGCCACTTCAAACCCATTGCCCTTTGTCTTGTCATTACAAGACCTTGTCAATAGTCCATCCACAGCCTTCCTGGAGCCCCCTTCAGATCCTGGAAGGCTACTCTAGGGTCTCCTGGAAGCCTTCTCTTCTCCAGGCTGCAGAGCCCCAACTCTCTCAGCCTGTCCTCACAGCAGAGCTGCTGCAGCCCTCTCAGCATCTTGGTGGCCTCCTCTGGACCCACTCCAACACTTCCATGTCCTTCCTGTGCTGGGGGCTCCAGAACTGCACACAGGACTGCAGGTGGGGTCTGAGGAGAGCAGAGCAAAGGGGCACAATCCCCTCCCTTGCCCTGCTGCCCACACTGCTCTTGTTGCAGCCCAGCACACAGTTGCTGTCTGGGCTGCACTCACACTGCAGCCTCATCTGGAGCTTTTCATCACCCCACACCCCCAGGGCCTGTTCCTCAGGGCTGCTCTCAGCCATTCCCCACCCAGCCTGAAGTTGTGTTTGGGATTGTGCCTATCCAGGTGCAGGACCAGGAGCAAAGTAAAGGGGCAGAGTCCCCTCCCTTGCCCTTCTTCCTCTGCCAGTACCTGCTGGACCCACTGGCCAGCACCAGCCATCCTGAAAAACAGCGAGGAAACCTCAGAGGTGTTAAAGAATTGAGGTCTTGCAGCAGACTGACCCAGATTACAACAACAGGAGTGACCACATCAGGAGGCCAGCAATTATCTGCCTAATTTGGCTTGGGCACAAGCAAACGAGTATGGGCTGCTGGCCAAACAGAGAACACATCACAGCTGGGGGAACCAGCTCAGCCTGACCTGCTGAAGGTTAAAAGATGGGGAAAGATGAGGTTTACCATAGTGCAGGGGTGCTGGGCAGTAGCTCCATCAGTCCCACTGCCTGTTCAGTTGATGTACCCTGTGGCTTGAGTGAGGTCCATTTCAATGTGCTGTGTGACCTAGCATGCAATGAGGTAATCCCAAAACTCTGCTCAGAGGAGCAGCTGAGGGAGGAGGCTGTGCTTGGAAGAAAGAGAGAGACAATTGCTGCTTGATCAGTGCAATGCTCCAGGCTCTCATCCCCACACTGTGCTTTGGTGTCATTGTTTCTCCCCATGCTCTCCTACACCACTGAAATGAAATCAAGGCAGCCTTACTGTTTGGCTCTGCTCTGCTCACTACTGGCATGCTCCTCAGCATGCTCTGCTTACCCCTTCACAGCTTGCAGGACATGGCACTAAGAAGGAGTCTTACCCTGGGATGTGGTGTGATGGACAGGGCCTCTCTGCTTCTGCCAGTGCAGAAGAGCGTTCTCCAGGTGCAGCATCCTGGCCATTTAGCACCACGGAGACAACCACTGTTTGGAAAGGCTGCAAGGTGCTAGATTAAAGGCAGAGGCCCCAAGAACAGAGAGGCAAACTGTTGGATTACTACTTCAAAGGGACTTGATCCTGCAACTAATTAACTTTTTCAGGTGATAGGTACCCGTGAAAGTGCTACACTGCAAAGGCCCTGGAAACCTGTCCAGGACTCACGAGCTGCAGAGAAGAAGGCTGACCAAGGTGGGTTCCGCTGGTGCATGGCACATGGCTGCAGAGAAGTGCTGCAGGACACTGCGCTGCTGCAGGCGCTGCTGGCCCTGTGCTGCAGTACAAGGAGGGCTTTGGGCTTGGAGCAGTGCTCAGACCCATCTGTGTGCCCTGTGTCCTCCTGCTTTGTGGTGGGGTTGCATTTAATAGCAGACCATCAGTTTCAAGGCCAGCAAGTGGTGTGTGGCCAGAAAACCAGAACCAATTTAACTGTTCTCTAGTGACTAACATTGCTCTGGAGACAGAAAATCCCCTCCCTGAAATCCAGCAATTATCTGGTGTGGTGTCCAGGCTGATGCCCAGAGCAAAGCAACCTCCAAGTAGCTCTGTGCAGCCTTGCAGAGGCTCTTCCCTGCAGAACAGCAGTGCAGACACTTTCCCAACCTAAAGCCTTGATGATGGAACTGGGTTTTTTAATGGTCCCCTGCACAGCCATTAGTCCTTAAAGAGAATTTACATTACAACCAGCTGCTAGGAAGTTATTTTATTGGTATAGTAAACACAGAGAGAGAATTTACTATTGGTATAGTAAATACAGGTATAGAAATACAGAAGATACAGTGACTTTTAGTCTTCTGGTTGTTTGTGCTTCCCTGCCCTGTAATTCACAACACAAAAATCTATTCCTGTGAATGCTCTGAGCTGTCCCCTTGTTCCCCTGCCTTGGCCAGAACAAAGCCATGCTTAAGTGCTTCTCTCCCACCTGCATCCCACGCTGCCTGCTTCTGGGCAGGTGGCTGAGGGACGAGGGGAGGGCTGGTGAGAGCAGAAGGGCTGCAATGGAAGCTGTGAGACACCAGCAAGCAGTGAAGTCTGCCTCAGCGATCTGCTAGATGGGAGCCAGAGGGAGCACAAGAAATGCCGCAGTGACAGGCAGAGAAGATCCTTTCCTGAGTCCCCCTGGAGAGGGCTGCAACTTGTGTCTGCTCACTCTGTTTTGCTTTGGGGCTGGGTGAGTCTTTCCACTGCATTTACACTCAGGAGACAAAAAGATACCTCACTGCATGGGGATGCACCCAGACACAACATACCACAGCCAGCGTGCATCAGGTGTAGTGCTGGGAGTGCTGCCTGCTGGTATGAAATGACCAAGAGGGCACTCACAGCGAGGCAGCAGCATGTGGGCTTCTCTCCCTGCCCAGCCTCTATGCTGTCATTTGGCACCTCAGCCAGAAAGCCTGGCCCTGGGGGATTTATTGATATGTGATGGGAGGCAGAGGGATGGTCTATGGTGGTTCCACTTCTACCAGAGACCACGGGTCTGGGATCACTGCAGAGGGTCAGTGTCAAGACTGCAGCTCAAAGTGGCACCAGAGGGCTTCACAAGTACAGACACTGTACAGTTGAGGGGAGGCTTAGAGCAGGAGCAGAGCTGCAGAAAAATATCTGCTGTCTGCCCAGTGAGGTGTGAGCCATTAGAATTACACAGGATGTTATTTTCCCTCTTGCAAGTCATGCCTGAAATCTAGTCTCATAAATGAGCTTGTTTTTATTAGAGGGAACTTGCCTTTACTGGGTTGTAAATCTGAGTGTGGATGTTAATTTTATTGCCCTGCATCTAGAGGATAGCAGCAACACAAGCATTACAGTCCAGATAGCATGGCCAACAGCACAGACACCAGGTCCTGGAGTGTTCCTCAGGAATTTCAAACAGGACTCAAGCACTGCTTCTTCTCTCCCTCCCTCCCCAGGCAGCTGCTCTAGGGATGGTGGAAGCAAGCAGGACCAGCTTGGCTAAGCTCACAGCAGAAGCCAGAGTTAAACAGTGATTAAAAATCAGTAGTCTTGGGTGATATGATCCCAGAGTTTAAGTAATGCTTGTGGAAATGATCTGGGCGAGGGCACAGAGTCAGTCACCAGCAAATTTGCAGCTGACACCAAGCTGGGGGCTGATGTTGCTGGGTTGGAGGGCAGAAGGGCTCTGCAGCAGGACCTCAGCCACCTGCACAGATGGGCAGAGTCCAAGAGGATGGAACTCAACAAATCCAAGTGCCAGGTGCTGCACTTTGGCCACAACAACCCCATGCAGAGCTACAGGCTGGGGTGGGACTGGCTGGAGAGCAGCCAAACAGAAAGGGATCTGGGGGTGCTGATTGACACCTGCCTGAACATGAGCCAGCAGTGTGCCCAGGTGGCCAATGGCATCCTGGCCTGCATCAGCAATAGTGTGGCCAGCAGCAGCAGGGAGCTCATTCTCCCCCTGCACTCTGCACTGCTTAGGCCACACCTTGAGTCCTGTGTTCAGTTCTGGGCCCCTCCATTGAAGAAGGACATTGAGGTGCTTGAGTGTGTCCAGAGAAGGGCAACGAGGCTGGGGAGAGGCCTGGAGCACAGCCCTATGGAGAGAGGCTGAGGGAGCTGGGATTGGTTAGCCTGGAGAAGAGGAGGCTCAGGGGAGACCTTCTTGCTGTCTACAGCTACCTGAAGGGTGGTTGTAGCCAGGAGGAGGTTGCTTTCTTCTCTCAGGCAAGCAGCAGCAGAACAAGAGGACATAGTCTGAAGCTGTGCCAGGGGAAGTTTAGGCTGGAGGTGAGGAGAAAGTTGTTGCCTGAGAGAGTCATTGTCTGCTGGAATGGGCTGCCCAGGGAGGTGGTGGAGTCAGCATCCCTGGAGGTGTTCAAGGCAGGTTTGGACGTGGCACTTGGTGCCATGGTCTGGTCTGGAGGGCTGTGGGAATGGGTTGGACTTGGTGAGCTTTGAGGTCTCTTCCAACCCTGGTGATACTGTGTGAAATTCTTCTGGCACTTGCGTAGGGTCCAGGTGATTGGCAGCTTGTCTCTTGCATTCTTCTCTGCTGTAGCAGAATCAGCTGCAGCTGCTGCAGCTCCTGGGTTCTGGCACAAAGTGCAGGTGTGAACCTCCACAAGCCTCCTTCCTGCCCAGCAAGGCTCTGGAGGACTCTGGTGACATTAGCTGCCTCACAGCTCTCTGACAAGTTGGTTCTCCATGCACAAGTTAAGTTGCTCATCTCCCAAACTATTTGTTTGGAAGATTTGGATTTGAAAGATCTGGAGTGGGTCCAGAGGAAGCCACAAAGATGCTGAGAGGGCTGCAGCAGCTCTGCTATGAGGACAGGCTGAGAG